>CABFPE010000240.1:528312-540942 GCA_900660155.1 Hofstenia miamia
TTTACCTGGTTTTCACCGTATTTATGGGTTAAATTTCTTTTGACAGGTTGTGACCGGCATTGTTGTTACTGTCCGTTTTTTGCATTACATAATGCATTTGTACAGATGCACCAGAACCTGTCCTTGACGTATACGCGTTTAAGTTATCGGATTAACCCTGAATATCTTATTATTCATATAAGGCACAGACCAAAAAATCGATACAAATCACCCAATGCTTTGAATGTTGCAAATTTTTATAACGTGTATGTAAATAATTATTCCGTGATAGATGTTAGTAATTAATGGCATGCTGTGATTGCTTCCAATTATCGATGGTGATGATTGTGAATCTTAATTTTAAGCCTTATTAATAAGCAGGGCTTAGCTTCCGTGGAAAGCAAAATAATCCCGTCAAAGTGAAAATACGCCACCCTTAGTTAATTAACCGTGATGTTTATTTTGAAGATATAATCTGATAATGAATTATGGGATCTTATTGGTTTGCGCCTTTAAAGACGCAGTGGGCAATGGACATGTCTAATAACACTTTCTATAAGTTCTAAATCATTACTATTACTATTTATTTGCAATATATAACGGCGATAAACGTTAAATGGAGAGTTACAATGTTTTTAGATACTTAGATCGTTAGAGGTCGTATTTAAATAATTTACACCATTGAAGCGACATTCAATATTCAATGGTACTATTACGTTATGTACTTGCATTGATATAAAAAAGTCGACCCACTTTAGCCAATTGCATATGTGTATGTGATCTACTAACTTTTTCGTACAACTGTACAGTGCACCTAAATGAATTGCTTTGTAAATTACAACGTATTTACAATCCTATTTAAGTAAATAAGATTATAGTAGTTGTCACGTGTTTTCGCAGCTTGAGATTCGAGAAGCGCCCAGACTAAGTTAGCTAACCGATATGATCAGATACACATTTCAAAGTAACCGGTTTTGGCTGGTGAATCGAAATTAAGGGTGAACAGATCGGGTCATTGGCCGATCCGGTGGTTAGTACTGATCGACTTCCATCTCCGAGGACAAATCAAGTTCAGATAAATTCAGATAAAACCGATTTTATTGTTACTATTGAACAGAATTAAATTTTCACAAGAACTAAAAATGCATATATAAATTTTCAGAATACGACTAAATTACTAAGCAGATAACAAGGTAATTAAATTGGCAACATTCATTTATAAAAATTACTTTACAATCTCTAAAATTGGCAATTGTTTTGATTCACTTTCTCTCAAATCAAGAGTGTTGTTGCCCCGCATCTGTACTGGCTTTAGAAAAACGTTGCCCATACCAGCTCCACCCAATAGATTGTTTGGCCCACTTCCATCTCTGGTTGAATTTTTGTAGTTTCTGTCACCGTTTTCCATCTAATGCTTCTTAAATTCTTTGCAGTAACATAAAAAACATTACTTGAATAGAATTTCATTTTGATTACCTTTTTACAGTACAATGTCACATCATTTTTGGTTTCATATTATAAAAATATTAAAATTTGTTTTCTAAAAATCCGGCCAGGTTATCTGCAGCATACTATTAAAGTACAAGGCGATTAAAAAATCACACTTTTATTGTGTACTACAGTATTTTAACAACTTTAATTTCGTAAGATGTATTATTTCTTCCATTAAATCATTATGTTTGGCCTAAGATTATCTATTAATAGGATTAATATCATTAAAATAAATTCACAACACGTTTATTATTCCAAAACATTTTTTATAAATGTTTAAAAGCTGATCTTGCGTGTCACTACGCTTCAGCAACATCGAGTAATCGTTTTGTAAACAGAATAGTCGGGCAGCGTTTTAAGTAGACCATGTCAAACCATATTCTGAAATTAAAAAGTAATTTGATGTTTGTTAGTGTAAGGGTTAAGAAACAAGCTTGAAATGTATGTGCAAAGCAGTGTTTTTATTTTTCACCCGTGACGCGGAGGAGGTGATGATCCGCCTCTAATGGGAAATCATAAAAATACTCAGATTCTCATAAATAAATTTTATTCTAGACAACGGTTCGCAGTGTAGTCAACTGGTTTACTGAAGGTATTATTTTCCAATTTCCTTTTTGACAGATTTATACATAGACCGTATTAATACTTACGCCGCATTCCCATTAACCAACTGTTTTTAATTCTCCCTAATCGAATTAGCTGGTTTCCGTGGTTTATCTTAAAGATCATATTTGCTGATAATTTCATTATTTTTTATTTTATTATTGCTTCTTAAATTATTACATGTTTTCATATCCCCAATATTTCTCATTCCCTTATTTTGCATTGTTACACAGTGTGATTTAAGCGTTTTATTTTATCTATTTTGACCTCAAAAATTTTCTGGTTTAGATCTTAGAAATTTGTGCAACAAATATAAGCAATATTGTAATATAAGAAATAATTTATGACAAGACTCTACATAAATAGAAAATATAGAAAGTATAACTAGAGCAACCCTTAAATCAATAAAGTTCATTTTTGGTGCGTACGGTTAAAAAAGTGTATATTGGCATGGCTAATATTTTCAACCACACGCGTAGATTATTTTTCAGTGTATTTACATTATCGCTTTACATTATTAATTTCAGTGTGCTCCATCTNATATTGGCAACCACACGCGTAGATTATTTTTCAGTGTATTTACATTATCGCTTTACATTATTAATTTCAGTGTGCTCCATCTATTCCGTGTGAAAATTCCCTTTCAATTTCTGTTTCAGTATACCTTGAGTTGCTAAATCTGATGCAGAGAAGGTTATGGGTTATGGCGGTTGATCGAAAATTTAGATGGTTGACTATTCTACGAACTATGCAGTGACTTTGTATCGTTCGAAAAAAATTCTTTTTTGGAAAACCAACCGTAATCTTGTGAAGCAAAATTGAACCCCTCACACCTTATAGGCATACTTTTGGGGAAATTAATCAGTCCCAGCACCATTACATTTCGCGCATCAATGAGAATTGAGCAGTTGGTCTACAAAAAGAAGTTGGGGTTAATCACTCCCATGCACTTTAGACTGCGGTTAATAACTGAACCTTAATTATGAGGGTCTTTTACCCCAGGGATCCACCATTCCGTGACAAAGCCTCCATTGGTAAATGTATCAATATCTCAAGAGTTGATTACTTTGATTGGAAAAAAAGCGGAAAACTATTTAATTATCGGCTTCGTTTAATGAAATAGTTTATCACATCAAATATTTTAATAGTGAACTTAATATTTTGTTGCAATGCTTTCTAAAGTACTATGGTACATTCGATTTGGGCGTGAAACGAACGCTCCTTTTATTCTCCATGAATATTTATAAGATGAGCAGACCGAAACCTATCATATGTCAAAGTTTCAGACAATTCCCTTCATTTTGCAAGATTTATTATGAAATAAAATTTCCCCTCAAAATTACAATATGTTATTAGAAAATAATATTTTGGCAGGTATCGATATTATCGAATCGATGTCGATATTTTTGATAAAATATCGGCATCGGGATCAAAATATCTGTTAGTATTTTTCGATACTGCGAGAATATAGTTTCGGTGTTTTTGGTATTGACCAGTATGGTTAACATTGAAAGAGGGATTAACTACTACATACGATGGTGATCTTGCTAGATTTGCCAGAACTATCTTATCATGTCAAACTGAAACGTATGTTGTGGAACGCCCGTTAATAAAAAATACAATTCATTCTATAATGAAAATTTGACTATTTGTATAATTTGATATTTTCACCAAAGTATCTGTTTTTACTGAAAAGATCGATGAATTAGTATCGGTATCTATCGATATCGACTCGATCTATACCAGTATTGGATAATGTTAGTATCTGCCAAACCAAACAAGAATGCTTTAGAAATATAACATGTACCCAAACTTACTGCAGTATAGTAGTGTAGTGCGGCAAGTGTGTGAGGGAAGGGCATCGCGTTCTATTTTTCATGGGGGAGCCATCCCATTACTATTAGTATTAGTTGTAGAACTAAGAAAAGCTTCTCATTCAATATAATTTATATATTTATAGATGAAAATTTCGATATTTTGAACCACTTGAAACGCAATTGTCCATTTCTTTGAAATTGGTGTTGATTGAATACAACATGACGTAATACATAAATGTCATATTCCCTGCAATTTGAATTTTTGTGGAAATCGGGAATTTTTTTTCGGTTTCTATATTTTTGTTTATTTCTTGGAAACATTTCTGCATTACTTTAATCTTAGTTTATTAGATTTTGTAAAATTTATGTTCCTTCATTTTAATAATAAGCGCCAATGAGCTAATACTATTAGTATTGAAAGTGGAAATTGTTTCTTATTTTCTGAACATTGCTTTAGACAGCTTTGGCTCTGGTAACAGGATTTAGTTCATTATAAATGAATGCAAACATAATTGATTTCAAAAAGCTTGTTTTCAAAAAGGTTATTTCATCTCGGATTTGTTTAGGTTTCTGGCGATGAAGCTGCTTGGCACGGTTTCGCTGGAACTCCTGGGTATCTTAGTCCAGAAGTCTTACGAAAAGAGGCTTATAGCAAGCCAGTGGATATTTGGGCATGTGGTGTTATTCTTTATATCCTCCTGGTTGGTTATCCTCCATTTTGGGATGAAGATCAACACAAACTGTACAGTCAGATTAAAGCTGGTGCCTACGACTACCCCTCTCCAGAGTGGGACACCGTCACCGATGAAGCTAAAAACCTTATTAATCTAATGCTCAACGTCAATCCTAAGAAACGTATTAAAGCTGCTGAGGTATAAGCATTTCTTATCTCAATACTGACATCTTATTTATACATAGTTTCACGTTTTACATATTGATTGATTTTTACTATTAATGCAACTCAATTTTTTCTCTATTTTGAGTAAATTTTTCTACCTGTGAAATGTATTCGAGTGGATTTGTTAAGTACGATGGTATTTTATCAAGGTTTGTGAAAAGTACATTTCCATTGTGAATAATACAGGATACTGTTTTGTGAAATGAAGAATTTTATTCGTTGTTTGCTACCTGCCATCCTTTCTTTCCCTTGAAAATTGGATTTTAATGCATTTTGGTTTTTCTTATTTAGTTCAATGACATGAAATCCTGGAGGAAGTGACTGAACGTATACGGCTTTGTAGTTGTCGACATTTTGTACTTCCTAATATATTCTCGTTTTAATAGAGTAATCCTAACCAAATTCATAATGTGCGCGCTTTTCCAGCGCATTAAATTTCGTTATTGCTCCTGCTCTACTTACGATTCGTTGAACGGCAATTGTGTTTTTTCACTTACAAATTCTGGAATTTGATACCATTGCATTCTCCTGAAAGGTGCTTTTTAATCAACAATTAATTTCCACCTCCACTTTTCAAATTGACTACGTTTTCTTTACAATTTTATTCCTTTGTAATACTTAAAAAATTTAACTGTTTAACTTTCTCGGAACATTTTTCACTTTCACAATATTAAAAGTATTTGGCCAGTTGTCCTTATCTATATTAATTGCAGTTACAATCAGTGAATTGCAATTTCATTTGGTTACAGAGATGACTGAATCCCAATAATACGAAGTTAACCCTTATTTACTCAATAGGTTTTCGATCCCTATTGTTTGATGGAATCTTCTTCTTGGTTAACTACATTAAGGAATTTCATAATGCTTTTAGTATGCGTATCTGAATTGGATTATTTTCTAGCATGTAAATGTGAGGTCTTATTACGCTTTTCAAAACTATTTTACCATAAATGAAATTTTCAACAGTATCCTAATTTGTGTTATACATTGAAGTGATTCAAAATTCAGTCAATAATAATAGTAATAAAATGTAGAGGAAGCTGTAGAAGCAGATGTACTAGTACTAAGGGGGTCAATATTGGAGGTTAGTATGGGGTTAAGGAAGATGAAAACAGTGTGTGGAGGAAAGAAGGCGTACCAGCGTAGAATAAAAACAGAGAGACAGCCAAGGTATAGGTAAAAGGCAATGCATCGAGAATGCTGGATGAATACAGAAGCGAACAAGATATTGCTAAGATTGAAGAGAGAAACAGAAGCGCTGATATTGGCACACAGGAAAAAGCAGTCAGAACAGACAGGATGAAGAAGCATGTAAGCGGAAAAACGGAGGTAAGTGACAAAAGCAGGCTAAGAGCTTGAATAGGCAGCATGGGTTAGAAGCAGAAGATAAGTAGTACGAACATAAACTATGGGGAATCACCGAGAATGTGAAGGTTACAATACTGTGGGGATTCAATATGCAGAATAACAAGGTGTTCGAAACCATGAGGCCAAATATATTAACGATAGATAAAGTGGAAGGAATGTGAACAATAATAGACATACGACTGCCAAAGGACAGGAATTTATAAAGCAAAGAGGAAAATTAAATAGACAAGTACAGAGATTATGGAATTAGACCTAGTTAGTTGGAGCACTATGATAGACAAAGCACATTCAAAAAGCTTTTACTTAAAACACATTTTAAAATGACTTATACAAAGGAATTGACATAGAGAGTTGAAGATTAATATTTCTGATAATCATTTCTATAATATTAGTTTTTTAATGTTGTTTATTGTATTATAAACTAAATTTTCATTTATGTTCATCAAACCCTATTTTCATTATTTTAATGCTTTAGATTTCCTAGTAGGTTCATAATAACAGTAGGTATTCAGATTTCCTAAGCATGGCATTTATAATTTCCAAGTTCTACATATTGCTTTTAACATATTCAAAATGTATATACTTATTTCACTTAAATAGTGTCAATGTGGAAAGAAATTAACAAAGTAAAAGAAATTTCAAAATCCGTAAGATAAAATTTTTCCTCATGCATAATGATAGCTATTCAAAATACCATTTTATTGACACTATGATTTATTTCAGATTTGGAACCGGTCAGGATTTCTCTGGCCCGACTGAATCGGCTAAGCCGTTTCTGACCGGCCGGTCAACCCGTCTATTTTACCAGAATTTGATATTTGCAATTCAATGGAAACACTTTCTTAAAGTTAAAAGAAAAAAGCTATATTCTCACATTAGCATGTTTTTCAAATTTACAAAGTATGCAACTCATCAGTACAGAGTAAGTCTAGATAAGTTTGTTACGTATTGCTTTTTTCAAGACCACAAATGCCTTAACAACATCTCTATTTCTAGTTTATTGGCAATGTCGGTTGGCGGCAATAAATTTAGAATTTAGACTCTTATATTTGGCAGAAGTGGTCAAAATCTTTTTGCAAAAATGAATTCTAACATATCACCAATCCAATATATAAAAGTTCTAATTCGATTTAATACAAAAAATAATCTGAAGACATTAAACAATTTTCTTGCTAGCAGAGTTTGATAATAATTAAAACATCAAGATTTGGCAATAAAAAATTCTGACTCGCAAAATGCCGTTAAGAATAGAAAATCACGCTTTTACCGACCAATTTTCGCCGGTGAGCCGGAAAAGTCGGTGTCCAATTCTATCTTTTAATTTTAATTACTTTTTGAAGATGAAAAGGACTTTCAGAATGATGTCAACAATTTTGATTTTATGTACATGTACTATCTGAAATCTTCATGATCTCATTTTTTAGCACGTAAAATACATATCTTTTTCCTCACTTCTAATGAAAGTGACATAATACAAACCCCTTTATTGTTTCCATGCGTTCATGATTATTTTAACTACATAATACGTAATAGCTGCTATCAACGAGCGCATCAAAAGCAAACGCAATTCATATACATAAAACCACGGGGTGGTTTGCAACACATATTTTCTCACAACCATTTTCTTAGGAATAATAGCCGTGGGTCTACTTGCAGTGCTCATAAGTCGGCCAAATGAACAGCGTAATCCAACAGCACAAATAGCCTGACCCGGCTAGTACCAGTCGACCGGCTTGCCAATCGGCTGGTCGGGACGAACCTATTCCAACTTTGATGTATTTCCAGGCTTTTCATTTGAGATACATGAATGAATCAATATATCAATGATATCATCAACGTTTTATGTTAACAGCCCATATTTTCGTTATATTCGCGGTCTTTATATTAACTCGCAGCCTATTTCCCCATGCACCATAAAGTTGTGCATTAATCATAAAGTGATACTTCATATGGCATGGAGACAGGCAATTTAAATGACTTTATACATGTAGAAAAATAATGATTTACACGAGATTTGTAAATTAGGACTTTATACTATGAGGAGAGTTGAAGCTGCGAGAGAACAAGGTGATCGAGAAATTTTAAAATCCCGTGTCATAATTTTATTTTCTGCAACACTGTATTGTTCAAGACTTGTAATATACTATGAAAACAAACGCAGAAGACATCATCAAAGGTTTAAGTCCTGTGAAATCTAAGAAAATATATGAAGGACATTGGGAAGATTTCATCAAGTTCAGTGGAATCTCGGAAAACGAAAAGCCGGCAGAAGATCATCTTAGGGNCTGCTATCAACGAGCGCATCAAAAGCAAACGCAATTCATATACATAAAACCACGGGGTGGTTTGCAACACATATTTTCTCACAACCATTTTCTTAGGAATAATAGCCGTGGGTCTACTTGCAGTGCTCATAAGTCGGCCAAATGAACAGCGTAATCCAACAGCACAAATAGCCTGACCCGGCTAGTACCAGTCGACCGGCTTGCCAATCGGCTGGTCGGGACGAACCTATTCCAACTTTGATGTATTTCCAGGCTTTTCATTTGAGATACATGAATGAATCAATATATCAATGATATCATCAACGTTTTATGTTAACAGCCCATATTTTCGTTATATTCGCGGTCTTTATATTAACTCGCAGCCGATTTCCCCATGCACCATAAAGTTGTGCATTAATCATAAAGTGATACTTCATATNCATATGGCATGGAGACAGGCAATTTAAATGACTTTATACATGTAGAAAAATAATGATTTACACGAGATTTGTAAATTAGGACTTTATACTATGAGGAGAGTTGAAGCTGCGAGAGAACAAGGTGATCGAGAAATTTTAAAATCCCGTGTCATAATTTTATTTTCTGCAACACTGTATTGTTCAAGACTTGTAATATACTATGAAAACAAACGCAGAAGACATCATCAAAGGTTTAAGTCCTGTGAAATCTAAGAAAATATATGAAGGACATTGGGAAGATTTCATCAAGTTCAGTGGAATCTCGGAAAACGAAAAGCCGGCAGAAGATCATCTTAGGGAAGAGAAGAAGTATGCGAGCACCTCTTTATGGACCAAATATTCTATGATCAACCATCGTTATCAGATTTTGTACAGGTTAAAATTGCAAATGTTTCCAAGAGTAACTCAGTTACTTATAAGTTTTAAAGCTGGTTATAAACCAAACAAAGCCAGTGTTTTTAAAAAAGAAGAAATTGAAACCTTCTTCCGCACTGCTCCTGATAATGGCGAATATGTTCATATTAAGGCAGGGAATGTTTTAGCGTACTGCGGTGGCTTTACGTTGCGCTGACCTGGTCGGTATAATGGCAAATGACATAGAAACAAACGACGGTACGGGTATGTGGGTTAATTATACAATGCCATCAAAACAAATTGGAAAAATAATGGAGAATCAATTTAACGTACCACTAAATTTCACTCAATATGTAATCGCATACTTGAATAAATTAGACGAATTTGATATTTGTAAAGCTAGAATTATGAAAACATCAAAAACGACAAAAATGTGGAAGCGGCTACTACACGATGCAGCCGATGGGCGTACACATGCTTGGTAAGCTTACAATTAAAATGGCAGAATTTTTGAAATTTGCAAACCCATCGAGCTACACTGGACATGCAATGCGAAGTTCATCAACCACCACTATGGCAGAAGCAGCCGAAACATCGAGTCCATTGAAAACGCATTTCAACTGGAGATCGAAATCAACTTATCTCGTATATAACGAGCAAAGTGCGAGTTCAAAGGAAACAATTCCTGGCATGCTAAAGTTGGATTCAGCGGCAACTTCTACTCCTGTGACTTCAGTTTCTAATTCGGAAAAGGTTATAAAATTGAAAAACTAACAATATTATAATGAATTTATAATATACGCCTTACTTGGCAATTCTAAATTTTGTTTGTTGTGCATTGCTCTCTCTAAATGTAAATCTCTAGTTTTATTTCCTACAACACTGCATTACTTGGTAGTGTAATGAAATGAAACAATATGGAAGGTTTGAATCCAGTGAGAAGTAATCCAGTGAGAAGTTTTCATTAATTTTTTTATTATTGAACAACTGTCTCAATTTCCTCATGTGTCATAAAGTTGTGCATGGGTCATAAAATGATACTTTTATGACTTCGAGACTGGCAGTGTAACTGAATATTAGCCATGTGTGCTCATTACGTTTGTTTTTGATACATGGCCAGTAAACAATTATGCAACAAATTTCAATTGAATTTAATAGAAGTTTTATATTTTCTGGTTATTTTAGGCATTGAAACATCCATGGATATGCCAGCGTGAGCGTGTGGCTAGTGCCGTACACAGACAAGAGACAGTAGAATGCTTGAAGAAATTCAACGCTAGACGAAAACTCAAGGGTGCCATACTGACGACTATGCTCGCAACTAGAAATTTCTCCACTCGCAGCATGGTTAAAAAAGATGCAACCACTGCGAGCTCCACACCCACACAGCAGCCCAAAAATGACTCCAGTATCGTAAATAATCAAGTAAGTGTCGATTTAATCACCTCTGTATTCCGCTGTCTTAATACTCCTTACATAATAAGATTTGAATGTATATTTAAAACTAATTCGCACTGATTTTCTTTAAATTCTAATCGTACTTAGGTATAAGCTTTTTAAGTGTGCATTTAGTTTACTAAAGTTATTGTATCGTATTCTACTCCAAGGCTCTCATTCAGGTTACCCAGAATTCTAAAATATCCCAATTTTAGTCCCATCGTAAGATTAATTACCCAAACCTAAATCATTTTCTATATGATGTTCATATAAACTATAATGAAACCAATTGAAGAATACAAATTATACTCAACTTAATTGCAAGCTCATCCTAACCCACTTCTAAGTTTGTGTGCGTTTTTAATAATAATAATAATAAGTTTGTGTGCGTTTTTAATAATAATAATAATAATAATAATATAATAATAATATTATTATTATTATTATTATTATTATAATGGCGCTGAATACAATTCCGTGAACTATTATAATGGCGCTTAATATTTTTGCCTCATTATTATAATGGCTCTTAATACTATTACTATTATTAAGCAAAAAATTTTTAAAAACGATTGATTTTTTTGGTATATATTAAATGGATTACGCAATAAGTTACATCCATATTGAATTTTCTGAATACTATGATATCTTGAGTATATCTTAATAAAAAACTTTTGAGGGTCATGCTCTTGCGAAAACTTAGATTGCTTAGCGAATAATGTTCAGATCTGCGTCAAACTAGTTTTAGTCGCTTCTACATTAAATTTCACAACTAGAAAATGGTTTCCATTGTTTTTTTAGAAGCGATCCAGTCCGATATTTTTTAAGAAATCTTAACATGAAGCGTTGTAGGGGCAGGATAATGTAAGACCTTTACTTAATCACCCTATTTTGAACTAGTCTTTGCGTTAAATAAATTCAGAAGTTTGTTCTAGATGTACAATGTAATTTACAAGAGAATAAAGTGGTCCGAAGTCGATCCGAGCATTATTAACTGCATAATAAACGTTTTATTAAGGGGCATTCCATTAAAAATTTTTTATTAGGGCTATGACATTGCGAAAATGCTGATTGTGCTGCGAGTAATCCTCAGATCGACTTCAGACTACATTTATTCTCTTCTAAACTTATTTTCCGTCTAGAAAGTCTGTTTTAATGAATTTTAGGCGAACGCAAGAGCTGATTTTGCTAAGACTGGCTGGAGAAAATTATTACTGCAAGAACCAATCTAAGTATGGAAAAAATTGCTCAAATGTGTAGATTGTTGTTTGTAATCATCTACTTCATCATTTAACAGTTAGATGTACCATATTCCAAAAGAAATTTCAATAAAATATTAAGCGCCCTTATAATAGACCCTTAGTTATAGTTAGAGCCATTATAATGGTTCAATTGTTAGAAGTCAGCGCCCTTATAATAGTTCACATTGCCAAAATTATGAAGCTAATTTCTCCTAAGCGAATGTTCCTATCTTGGTCAAATTTACAGGACTATTGAAGCATTTCATTGCAAAACTACACACCAAGTTTCGTTGAAATCGAATAAAAAATAAAGCCAAATCATGCAAAGCGCGCTGAATACAAGAAAATCCCCGAATTCAGCTATTCAGCATAATAATAATAATAATAATAATAATAATAATAATAATAATATTGGCTGAAGAACTTCACAGGTGGTCATGAGAGACTAGCAGTAGCACTGGAGGAGTGTGTGGTGAGTGGGTGTCCAGAGTGGATGGTAGTGGGAAAGACATTTCTGATACAGAAGGACCCAAAGAAAGGTAGTGAGGCAAGCAACTTCAGGCCAATAACATGTCTGCCAACAATGTGGAAATTGCTAACTTCAGTGATTTCAAGTAGGCTGGCATGTTACTTAGAACAGAATAGGTTGATACCAGAGGAGCAGAAGGGATGTAGGACAAAGACGAGAGGATGCAAAGA
>CABFPE010000240.1:542998-559119 GCA_900660155.1 Hofstenia miamia
GTTGAAGTAGTCCCGGTAGTTGTATGAGCACTAGGAGCAGTGAGTAAGAAGCATGAGAAATACTTTGAGGAGTTAGGAGTACCAAAGTGGGGAGGAGCAGTAGCACAGAAGGCAGCATTGTTAGGAACAGCTAGAGTCCTGAGGAAAGCTCTCAGACTCCCTGGGAACTGGTGAGCTCCCCGAGCTGAGAGGTATACCAGCATGAAGCCGTGAGAAGAAATGAAATAATAATATTCTAGAATTAATGTAAGTTTATCGTTCAGATGTACTATATATCTTATCATATTTTGGAAACAATAAGAATATTGGTTAGGGTTTTTTCGAAATGTAAAAATCTTATTGATTAGGCCAAAGAACTGTAAAAAAACATTTGCCTGTAGTGTCTGAAAAACAAGAGATAATGTGGTTCGATTTGAATCGGGTTAGAAATCTGCCTGCTTAAACTCTAAGTTGGGCGTTTGACACAATAGTTGCACTGATTAGTTTTGAAGGTTATATTTTGTTCAATTTCAGTTCAATTTTTTTAAAATTCTTTGCAAACTAACTTTTCGGAATTTCACTTTCCGTCAAATAATTGTCCCGCTATCATTTTTCGAGAAAATATATTGGTTTATTGGTAAATTATTGCGAGGGGAATTAAACATACTTGATCGCGAGCATTTTATAAAATCGTGAGCTATAATTGCCTCGTGTTAAGCTGCGTTTTATTTTCTTTTAAAACAAAATGCGTAGAGACTAATATAGAAGTGTTGCCTGTAACAATGGTATTGTTTAGGAAAGTACAGATACCACATGTACCACACTTGATACCGAGGTTTCTACATCAACTACAGATGAAAATTCACTTGTCCCCAAGCAACAGCCCACTTTGGTGAATTCGGATCCGTCATGTCTTGAGCTTCTGAGACTTACTGAAGCCTTATTGGATGCTTCACACAAACACAATTTTGATGCCTACTCTCAACTCTGTGACCCCAATATGACTTCGTTTGAACCCGCTGCTTTAGGACATTTGATAGAAGGATTAGATTTTCAAAAATTCATTTTCGATAGCAATTCGTAAGTTTTTTCTCAATTCACGTGAATATATTTATGTTTCCTTTCGAATATTCACAAACCAGGTGACATCGTTTATGAAATCAACATCTTAACTTAGAAAAGTTAACACAACAAGCATGTAGCATGTAGCACATATGTTAAACCAGGATTGTCGATGACAATTAACTGTTAAATCGATTTAAGTGAGAAGCCTATTAAATTTTTCATTCTTCACAAAATTGATACTTTGTGGTAATACTTCCATATTCATTTAGAAAGATAATTTAAAATTATTTTTCTGTTTCGATTTCCTAGGTTTAAATTATTCTAGAGCAAACATTATTTAATCAAATAAAACACTTAATAATACATATCTGTTTACCAAAAGCAAATGTAGTTCAAATTCTGAGTGTTGTGGGATCTATTTCTTACAATAGGATCTTTATTGTCATTATTTCGCTCATTTAGGCGGCCTTAAATATGAGGCTTTGAATACGAGTAAATACGTCAAACTAGTTTTAAAAACACTTTTCTAGAGATCGATTCCGGTTTCACATTTAGAAAAAACGGAATTCGGTTTTCGATACGGTTACCGCCATTGTTTTATTTAGTGGTATAGTGGAAAATAGTCAGCGCTTTTCGACTCGTTTTATATTTTGAACATGGTCGCTTCTTCAAGATACACCAATAATTGAGACTCGATATAGAAGTGTAGTATAAAATTTGGGCTCATTGTCACATGCCACTTGTGCAATAAGTATAATATGTGATAACATTCAATCATTTTATTGGAGATGCTGTTTATACGCTTTTCTATTCTGTTTATATTATTGAAAATAATTTATTTTTACCATTATTGCTCTGAAAATATTTACTTTTATTCAAACTATGTTGAACAGATTTCACGATACAAGTTTCGTTCCTTATTTTGCAATATTTTTACACTCAATCACACTTTAATTTACACTCAATTGCTGCATGCGTTTTAATTAAAAGCGCACTTATAGTTACCGAGAAGAAATTATTCTGTCTTCGTAATTTTCATCATGATTTTATAAAGTGGGCGTGTCTTAATCAGCAGACTAAAGTAATAGGCACTGCGTTTTTTTGTAATACACCTTTGTATTTCTGCTGTGTATCTGGCCCAGAGCTTCACAACTTGGCCAGTGGTGTTTTTTATTTAGCTATATTCCAAAACTTCGAATTGCGGGGAATATTTATAAATCTTAAGTAGTTTTTTGTTTGTCCGCGGATTTAATTTTAATGAAAGGCTTGCCAAAGCCTTTTACTCGAATTGTTAGAGGGGATTGCTTGATTTTTCAACATTTTCCAATACTCTTTCTTATGAAAGCCTCAATTTTTGGTTATTTTATAAGTAATTAACAGTCTACCTAGATTTGAATTTTCTTACAAACAATTAAAGAAGACTACTCATAGAATGCGTGAGATATCGTGGGCATTTTTCTGAAACTTGTATAAAGACAGTTGCATTTTCACTGCATGAGCTTTAAGGCCGATTTTTACTTTGTACAATGAGAAAGAATGTCCTTTATAACAAAGTAACAAATGCGTAAATTAATTTCTTTAATTGTTCGTTTTAATTTTAAAAACCATATTGCATTAAAGTAGAATATACCGTGACCAAAGAGCTGCAGGAAACATTACATTACTCGAATTTGTCCCCCTTCCTCGAATCCCGAAAATTCACAAGTTGTCGACGTAGTTGTAAAAAAAGGGTTGCCTTTAATCATTGTTACTTAAGGTCGTGTTAGAATCGGTCAAAGCTATATAATTTCTCAGTATGCTGTTATATTCTGATTAATTCTGGTCTCTATATGGATATTTGACTAGAAGTAACTTAAATTTCAATTTATCCGAGGCTTGATTGTTAGCAACTTCGTATATACCCTAAAAGATACCAAACCTATTTTAGGGACAGTGTTACTTATTAATTCTGTAATAATGTAGTAACATACATCCGCATGTATAAATAATAAACGAATAATATTAGTAGTTTCAAACTTGTAATAATTTGCTACAATTTAAATATTTATTTTAAGTATTTTGAAACATAATCCAATCCTTATTTCCTTTATAACCCAGTCATCTACGTAATTTTTTAAAATGAATTATTTTAGCGCTGGAATGGTAAAATGAAGTGGTAGGTTTGTAAGTAAACTTGTCTTTCGTTCAAAAATGATGTTCGAGTATATTTTGTGTGTGTGTCTGCTATGCACAACTAATGGGCGAAATAATTTTGCACATTATGCTTACGTATTTCTAATTGTTGTTGAAGAGATTAACGAATTTTTCCTTTCAATTTTAGGCCGACCAGGGTTGCTACTCTTAGACAACATGAATCTTGTTTTAATACTTCATTTTTCTGTTTTATTAAATATTTCTTCACAACCTACTTCGAGTGAATACATTTTTTTACCAATGGAGGTTAGACCGCTATATTGAGTATAGCGCATCCCAACTACTTATTTCCATTTGTGACCAACAATATTTTATAAAAAATGAACTTCAATTTTAGAAATAATATATTTTTACAATTCTTATAATAATATAGTTCATTCTGTAAAATATTTTCATATAAATATATATTATCCCTCATATTTGACTTATCTTTTTGTATTTGATGGCTGTGTTTATATTGCATCTATTGAGTCACAGTTATGCAATAAAATACACATTACTTACATAATCCAATTACATATTGTTTCTGAAATTGACGTCGTTATATCATACATAGTTTTCATTGTCTTTTATGTTAGACATCACTTGCGTTTTTTAATTTCTGTTAATGAATTAATGTGTCAAAATCAAACATTTATTTACTTGTCTGACATTAATAAACTCTGTGGTAACAGATGTTGATCAAATTATTAAATATTATTTTTAGTTATAAGTTTAAGTCTTCTTATTGTATTTTAGAGGCCTATTTGAAAATGCCTAATTCTGCGTTGAAATAAACCATGTTTCCTGTCACTGCATTCGTAATATGTCTCATTTCATTTACCAGAAACGGGAGGGTAATAGGCTAAAATGGACTGCAAAAGTGCTTGAGTCGCTATGGGTTTTCAATCTCATGTATTTTTCTGAAAGTTAAAGTTTGTTAGACAGTGTACAGTACAAATTTTGACTCTCATAGGGTAGCGCTGCGGTAAACAACTTAAATGTTAATTCGTAAGTAAATCTACATGTAGCCAATGCAACGAGGATCAGTTAAATCAATCGTTGCGGAAGTTAGCACACTCATTTTTGGGATGATAAAATTTCCACTATGTTGCTATCTTTTTTCCGGTGCAGTATATACTTTTCCACTTTCCACGTATATTGATAGTATAACTTTGCTAATTATTATTACATTAGTGTATAACTTTAAAATCCCCGTTACCTTAGCCATAAATTCAAATTCATAACTTTGTAAGCCCTCATATATTTCTAAAGTATCCCATGTAGCAGTAAACATTCTTTATGAAATACCGTTGTTTGTAAACACATTGACTATTTTGTCAATCGGGTCAGGGAGTTCAGTAGTTTTCTGGGGCATGCTTAAAATTAACATCATTACAGATTTACTTCTCACCGTTTTTCAACATGTCAGAATGTCATTAATCGTATACCAACATAAAACTTAACATTAATGCAGTTCATCCCTGCACACAGTTAATTTGAAAAAAAACGCAATTTGTAAAGGACAACGCATTATTGACAATCTTTGGATACTTCCAGTTCATGCAAGAGAAACTGTTAAACGTTTAAGGTTTTTCTTATAGTGACATGGATACGCACACTTATGATATTCAAAATCCAATAATTATTGTGGAAATATATAATTAAGCATTTGTGTGATGTAAAACTGTAAGTTTCTCTGAAAATCAGATTATGAAAAATGACGTTTTTTATGTAATTTTTTTAGTAGTCTCGTTGGAGGTGGAGTGAAATAGTCGTTCTTTCCAAAGCATTGTGTGATAAATCACAATCGCAAACTATCACATATCAAAAGGCCTAACTTATTTATTAGTGTTTATGGCATTTATTATCTTGCTTGTTTGAAGTTAATCTCAGCTCATTGATTTTCCTCAATGGAAATGCCAAGTGCGTTCTTCTGTTGTTTACACCTTACTTTTTATTACGATAATGACAGATTTGCATGGAACCAAGATTTAGATCTCAACGTTGACACTTTTATTTTTGTCAAATTTTCTTTATCACTACTGGCATTTATATGACATCTACTAGAGCATTAATTATGCATATTTGAACATATTTTATTGGCTTTATTCAAAACCTCGATTATCTGCATTAACCTTCAAATTCAATTACATTCTTAGAATAATAATTGTTATTTTGTTCTTTCAAAATCCATTCAACCTCATCATAGTTTTACTTTTGGCCACGGTTAGACTAATGATTGGTTCAAAAGTGATCTGTCACATTTTGATTGAATCGCACGTCTAACCACCCGAGATAATTAAAGATGGGACGATCACAAAGAAATCGTATGCGTTCGATTTCCTTGTGATCGTCACATCGCCAATTATCTCGGGTGGTCAGACGTGAAATTCCCTTAAATGTGACAGATCACTTTTTAACCAATCACTAGTCTAACCGTGGCCTTACAATAAAGATTCGCTATTTCACAGAATATTTTTAAAATTTCAAAATCAACACTAAAATATGATATATATATATATATATATATATATATTTAATTGATAAAGTGAAATACAAAAAATTACAAGAAAATATCACAAGAGTCAGGTTACCCTACTATTCTATAGACCGGTCCCGGACCTTAACACCTAGAAGTGTACAACAAAGTCCGCCTTAGCATGAATTCCTCTGGCCACCCTGGAACGTGAGGTCTTATCTGTGTTGAGTCGAAGACTCCCTCTTTCGCCAACAAAGGCTAGTAACGGTGGTAAATTTTTGAGCGCCTGCTACGTCCTAAACAAACGCTGAGGCACAGCAAAGCTATCTCATACTCATACAAGGCACAACAAACACTGACTTGGCCTATGTCATAGACCAGACGAAAGAGTTATCCCCGAGAGTACTGCCTTATGAGACGAATTGAGCTCGGGCACCAGTAGCAGCTTGCTAGCAGTGTTTCCACCTCGTCGCCATCACTTCACAACAAAGTAAACGGACACACATTCACGACAGTTACCGCTCCCATATACAGAAACTACACATGGCTGCACTTTATTTTACATTATTGCTTAACGTCCTCTGTAGGAAGGGAAATCCTTCCCGGTATTGGTTTCTCCACAAGCATATCAGCCTCGCCTCTCACTTTTCCGAAATGACCGGTTCGCATTATCCTGTAACCACCTTCTGGGACTATTCAGGCGCACTGTTCTTTGGGTTCCTACAGTACCTTTTGGGTACCCTGTATTAAGAACTATATTGGTATTGGTGGTATTATATTGTGAATACATACTTTTAGGCTTTCTATTTTCACATGATCATTTCTTTTATAGTTTTAATTATTGAGTCGAGACAACTACATCAGCAATAATCCTAATCTGATATGACACACATTTGTGTTTGTGAAAGTGGTTGTTTTCGAAATTGACAATAACTATTGCAAATTCCGGCACTTATTTTCGCAATTTGGCTTAAGAGTACGTCTAATGAATAAGTGAATTATTGAAAGAACTTATGGTCCTTCGCATTTTGACAAATAAACTTAGTATATACATGTAATTAAAATTTTTTTCTTTTTAGTAAATGCTTTAGAAATACATCGCAGACAGAGCTAGCAAGTAGAGTAATGTGTCCAACTAATATCATCTGCTAATTTCTCAGGTCAATTATGTTTTTTCCACTAAAGTGTAGATCTCCTTTAATGAAATGTGTTGATTTAATTTTACATTATTACTGCAGTTTATTTCGGTTTAACTTTAATATTCGAGATTGGCGCGCTCATGAATTGTTTGAAAAATGTTTCTATGTAATCCCGGGGTCCGAAATTACAAGTGGGTTCGGTATTACGAAACATAATTTGACTTATATTGATAAGTATTTCAAAAACAAATTTAATAATTATGCAAGTTATTAATTTTTTAGTAAATTATCACATACCGAAACTCAGCAATGAAAGTTTTATATCTAGTATACACGTTTTTTATGTTTGTGAAACATAGTTTCAATGTTGTACTTTAAGTATATCAAAGGTCAAACATTCTAGTGTACTTTCTTTCTGTTGATTTTTAAGATTTTAGTAGTTTTAATTTCACCAATAAGCTCAGATTTTTATCTTCTGGGAGTTTGGATTTTTTAATCAAACATGTTTGTGGTGGGGAACAAATCCGGTGAGTTCGTACATGTTGAAATAATGAGGTGTTTACTTTCAATTTCTTGAAATATTCATTGTTGTTCGTAATGCTGGAACCCACATCGGAAAAACTTTATTTAGTTAATTTTATTCAAAAGTGTTTTGAGTTGAATAAGTATCAACTTATGTTGGCCTATTATCCTAAATATTTATTTATAAAATTTATTCATCCCTGTTGTAAATGCACAAGCCCAATTCCATTATGACCACTTCATTCTATGTACGACGAAATGTCTACGCTAAGTGCTTCGTAATTATGGGTAGACATTAAATAGAGGCGTTTCATTAATGTCATTGACCCTTGCGACTATTGATTGCGCAGTATTCAGTGGCACATACTCTACATATGAATGTAATTGCTGTTAGTCTTCACTTGTTACTATTCCTAAAAAATCATTTACCAACCCATTTTAAAGGATGATCGTCATGAATGATATCATTTTGTCACCTTCTTTAGGGAATTGTCTCTTAACCAATTGTAGTTCATTAACTTGCGCAATTCGCGCGCTGTCTCGGTCAGTGAAGAAAGAGAATTTTGTCAAAGTATTACTTTCAACCAAAATTTATTTCAAACCAATTATGTAACGGTGACGTTGTCTATAAAGTAATTTATTGCTGCGTTGCGTTTGTTAATCAAACTAATTTCTGTTCGTAACTTATTTCTATTGAGTCTGAAAATTTAAGAGTTGTTCGAGTGTGTCTTATAAAATATATCTGTTTATTTAATTCAACACAATTCACAACTCTGTTTTTGTGCTGTTCGTTTGACTCAGCTTTGCTTGATTGTAGTTTTATTTTCTCTTTGCGCACTCCAATAACCTAACACCTAGGCAAGATTTTCTTGTGGATGTATAACATTATAAACAATGTTTACTTCGGATGCTGCCCTGAGGGTTTCCCTATATTTTACGGCTAACCCTTCCCACCTGCAACTGTGGCTTTGTTCTATCTTTCTAATGTTGAAGTTCGTGTTGACAAATATGATTTTATTAATTTCGTATTGGTATTACATAATCTATATATTAAATAATATTAGGGCCTAGTATGTGCTTGTATATGCTTATTATGTTCAATAATTGTGTAATAAAGTCCAGAATCGATTGCATTTTCTATATAAACATTAAAACCTTTGAATCAAGCATGCACATAACTTTCGAAAGTAAGATTTTATAAAAGCAGAATTTCAACCCGTACGAGTTATGTACAAAAATTAATGCTAGCGCTTTGTATGATTTCTGGCGCTGGCTATGTGGATTTTAAAAAAGTCCGAGTTCGGCACCAAATTCGAGACCTCATATGGGATGCTGGCGCTGGTTATAAATCGAAAAGTTTTCTATATATATATATATATATGTATATATGTATATAGTTATAGTCACCGTTGTGTATGGTTGAAAACGTACACAGAGGTTGAAATAAAAATTTCGTCGACCGCTCTGTACTTTTCCCATAGCACGAAGCGGTTTTTCCATTCAGAAATCCCCAATTTTTAAGTTATGTGGACTTTGAATATACTCAGTTAATTGTATCCATGTTGAGCATATCTATGCAAAGTTTGAGGCTTTTAGCGCCAACAGCCGATTTTCTGTGGATAACTAGGATTTTTCACTGGGAAGTGGTACATTACTCGCTATTTCCATGGGATTTACTTGTTTCAGTGCCCAGTAAATTAAAATTTCGACGCACTTTGTACCAAAATGGGACTGGGAGTCTAAAAGAGGAACGTGGGATCTCGGATTCCAAAAAATTCTTCATAATTTTTTCAAAATTCCGTTTCCAAATGAAAGGTATTAAATGGGATCACACTAAACATTGGATAAGAATATTTACTGGGATATGTATTTTTATGGATTGGGACCAAAATTTACATGAAATTTAGCCTGGACCAATAATTTATGTTGTACGCAGCGGTCAAATGAAGGCCCAGTTTTGTCCACAGTGGACTGTATAACTATATAAATAAATAAATAAATATGTATATATATATGTATATATGTATATATGTATATATATGTATATATGTATATATGTATATATATATATGTATATATATATATATATATATATATATATATATATATAAGTAGAAACGCTGTGACGCCTTTTTCCAAATTATAGATACGCTGTGGACATTTTATAAATAAATAGATACGGTTTAGACAGTTTTCTATGCCTGGTAACTATTAACAGCAAATAGTTGTAAGGTATTACTAGAAAACGCCCATGGCGAGGTTGTATGTGCATTAGTTAGCTGCGGGCCTTAATTTAAAATTGCAGCCCTCGATTTCAAAAGCCTTGTACTACGGCCTACATGTGTCTCGGAAAGTGTATTTTTACTGGAATTTCCCTCACAGTTTTATCCAGAGGTCTTTTCCAGCTATTTATATATCTGAGCCTGCCTTGTGCTTGTAAAAATATTTACAACTTTCAACAACAATTCCAGATTTAAGGCATCTTCGAAAATCTGACTGTCTTCGCTGACAAATTAATGCGACATTCGACTATTTCAGTTGATATATCAACAATGTCAGGCATAATAAATAAAATTAAACAAGTATATCGCAAATACATTATGAAATTTCTGTACATTCAATATTCTATTCGTCCGAATCGGAACCAAACTCAATATCAAATATATTTCATGACATTCTTAAATAACAGCAGATTAAGTACGCAATTAAAAAATTATAAATTGGCGAGTATTTATGAAAGTGTTAATGGTAATTTATAATAAACACAAATTTTTTTATGGGAACATAATTTTCTAATCAGCTTAATTGTTAGTTTTGCTTAAAGTTTATGTAAAATATGCTCGAATAATTATTGTTAACTGAGGTGATATATGCCGTCAATTGCAAAAATGTATAATTGCAGGACGTCTAGAGGCCCTAGTTTTCAATAGTCGTCGCCCAAATTTGTCCCGCAAAGTGTATTTCTAGCTTGAATTTTCCACCAAATGTTTTGGACTCATTTTGTTTGAAATATAGGTACAACAAGCGAGCCAATTAATTTAGAAGCTAATAAATTTGCTAAAATGGATCAAGTGATATGTTAATCGGTTTGCTCGGTCAATATGTCAAATTGAATTGGTAGAACCATGAATTCTTTGAACATCGTGTGCTAGGTACCACATATTGAAAAGAAAACTAAATGTACACTTACATACCTACATCTACCAGAGCATATTTGTAGATTTTATTTTGGCGCCTTGCAACAATGTCATCTCTTATAATCAGTGGACCGCCTTTTCAAATTAAACCGCGGCGCGACTCGCGACCAACTCTGGTTTGCATGTTACTGTAGTCAATGGCGAAAAAAATCTTATTGTCATTGAAATTTACTGGATTTAAACCCACATCAAATATAAGTATATTTCTCCAAACAGCATGAATGCAAAAAAATTAAATTTTTTTCGAGTACTTGTTTTCTGCAGCCATTCTACAATGAACGCGAAAGTAGTAAATAATTGTGTCAAGCATTTTTATACATAAAGTATTGTAAAGACAAATACTTTGACATTTGTTATTACGTAAATTATCTCAAAAATTAATAATTTACTATGGCCACAACGTATCTATATATAGTCATCTACATTTTTCGTATACTTTGTATAGCTGAGTGCAATATGAATGGAGTCGTAAAAAATCGACACGGGGAGGTGCAGCACATGTCAAGGAATGTGTTTTCATAAAAGTGCTTGCAATAAACTATAAATCCTAGATTGGATTTAACAGATACGCTTTGGCCAAGGGGAAATTTTGGTGTGGATACGCTGTGGCCTCTTTATTGACAAGAGTCAAGGGCCACAGCGTATCGTATGTTAATATATATATATATCATTTTCCTTATGTAACATGTTTTTTCGTCAATTTCAAAAAGTATGTTTCAATTTACAACACACATCACATCATATTAATTTACAAAATAGTTCATTGAATGTACCTTACATGCGCTTTCATTTTCACAAAATGAAAGAATTATTTATTCAGTTTAGGATTCTCTTTATGGCTAAATTTTGAAAAGTTTTACCGAGATTTTATACTAAGTGGTTTAAGAACTAACCAAATAAAACGTCAATACAAAAGACATTTTAGATAAGAAATTTTGTCCATACAAAAAGATTGTCATTTGTAATACCAATAATGTAATAAAATGCTCAGGCACAAAAACTGTAAAGGGACTTTTTCTAAAATATTGAAATACAGTAGTTGATTAGGTTGTAAAATTCGAATTGAATTCATATAATTTCAATTGAAGCGAATTATTAATATTTTATAAGCTATAATGCGCGGAAAATGAGTCTTTTAATATACAAATCATACTTGCGCAATTAATTTTTAAGATCGACATCATTTGATATCACTGCCTTTTAAATTTAAATTTTAATATTTAAATATATTATCATTAATTAATTATTTCGTTTAAGTTTTGTCAATGAAATTTATTAAAATATGACCGCTATGCTTCCGTATCAGATATTTTTTGAGTTTAGCAAATACAAATATTGTAAGTAAAATGATTAATTTTTAATTAGTTTAATTTTCTACTGAATTGCGAGTCTATCTTGATTTGTTAGTCATATTACATTTTCTAATATCAGAATGTTTATCTGAATTATATATCATTATACTCAGCCAACAGTTTAGACTTAACCCTAATACCACCCTAAACCAAATGGCAATAACAAACGGTGGCCTAATCCACCAGTTGATTAAATTTTGACATTATTGAACTGAAAAAGTGTTTGTTCTTTAACTTTAGCATTCAATAAACATTTAAATTTGTATTGTTTTGTTAGTTAAATGGGCTGCACAGAAGTATTATATAAAGAAGCACTTGGTTTAACATGGACCAAAGTTTATACTATTACCAATTTTAATTCTATAACTCTGATTTCATTGAATGTGATTTAGGAATACTCCTTGTGGCAAATCATTAGTAATGAAGCCAATAATCCAGTGGTTGGGCGAGCACACGGCAATAGTTTCCTATATTAGACTCACTCAGAACGCCGGTCCGGAAGGCGGTACTTCTCAATTTCAGGAATCGCGCGTGTGGCACAGAGCATCAGCCAATTCCAAGTGGCTCAATATCCACTGTCACACTTCAGTCGGTGTCGGTCACTCTCGCTAAACATCTTGTAATATTTTAATTCATACGCTTTCTTAGTTGCAACCTTACATACTTAAACGCTTTGCAAATACTGCATTAGTAATTAGCAACTAGTTGGTTTTATTTCCAATTGAAATGGTAGGTAAATGTGATAGTTGCTAATATCAGAAACTAAAAGAATGGCATTCAATTATTCAAACCCGTTCTATGACCAATTTTTCTGGAAATATTCACTTCTCTGACCATGTTAAAATTCACTAGTACCACCTTTAATAACAAAATAACGAATTAATAGACATTATCCATTATGCTCTCTGACAGTGGTATTGTATGTAATGAAGCTGTTAGCGTATACTTATTTCCTATTATGAGTACTCCTACGCCTCTGCTAATTTATTTACAATTTTAGAACATGCAATAGAAACTTCTAGGCAAAAGCTTTTTCTTGTTTTATCTTCGATTTTTCATCACTATTTTGCAATATGGTAATTATAGAACACCCACACGAGTAAACTATTTCAGAAATAGTTACTATGACTTAAACACCTAGAAACTGATACAGTCGAACCTCTTCATAGTTAAGTTCAAGATACAAATAAAGTAACTATGGAGAGGTTGCTATAGAATTGGGATGTCAACATTAGGGCAGTTGGGAGGGCGATAAGTGCTCCAAATAATATGGCCTTTATCATGCAGAGTGAGAGAAGACAGGTTACTACTTACTAGTAAATGTACATGCTAGTAAGTGGTTAGTAAATTAATTTGAGGTTACCGGGGTTAGTATTAACACCTCATTTTAAGTGATTGAGGTAGTTACGTGTCAGAATCACTATGTAGCGGAATCCAATCAAACAACATTATATTGCAGTTTTGAGTACTTGAAAGACAAATTCCGAGGTATGCATGATATCATAGTATTTTACCAGTAAGTTATTGGTGAGTTGCTCGTAAGTTGCTAGTAACCATTTTCTAGGTTATCGCAAGTTTCCAACCCTAAAAATAACGTGTAATGCTGTGAGAAATAACGTGATGCTGATGTAGGCATTTTGCACTACACAATAAAATGTCGTTATTAATTATATGGTGGCATACATAAGCCGCGCATTGATTGTATGTAGCACATAATAATCAATAAGGTAGATGGCGCAATTTTATAAAACGTTGACTTTAGAGAAATAAATTGTGCCATGGGACTAATAAATTTACGTAACTATGGAACTATAGGGAACTTAACTTGAGAGAGGTTGTTTTTACTGATTTTGATATAATTTTAACGGGACCGTAAACTTTAGATATCTGGGGAGAGATTAACTTTAGAGTGGTTAACTTTAGGGAGGTTCGACTGTAGTTATTTGTATTTACGCTACAGCAACATAATTTGGCGTATATCTAATATTATGTTCTACGATGGCTAGAGCACATCTCTTCCCTTCCGAATAGTCAAAACGCGACCTGTAACGATTAGTTGTTAGGTGCCTTCAAAGAAACAACAATTTTTCTGGGGAAGTTTCTTCAATGCATAAAATTACGTCTATCAATCAATTCATTCCATTAAAAATACCATAAGGGTTCCTTCTGAAAAATTATATTATTAGTGTTTTCCCAGGTTAGTTGTTAAATGTAATATGTCCTAATGGTTTTCCATGGGGTTTTCTTGACAATTTTATGTTAACTATTTATTAATTATTTACGCATTACATTCTCGAGTAAATTTAGTATTGGCAGGTAGTTGTTACACATTGTTCTCAAATGTGATTTTTTATTGGAATGCTACTGTAGTTAACGGACCGCTTTTAGATCTCTCTCTGCTATTCTTGTGGGATGTGAAACGGTGGGTGTGGCCATTAGTTGCTCAATATGTAGTTTATTTGTACATAACACTGATAATTCTGTACATCTTTATGCTGTCTTGAGAGAGAAAGCCTACCCTATTTAATTATATACTGACTAATCCCACATAGGAGGTTTGATGAGTGAGTCACTTATATACGGCTGCAGTTGTATATTAAATTGGCGCTGCTTTATATTTTTCGCATTGTGTATTTACTGTAATTTCTTAAGCCATGGATTTGTGTAATTTCTTAAGCCATGGATTTGTGTAATTATTAATGTTTGTAAATTATTTGCATACGTGTTGTGTGCGTGTACGATGCTTCTTCGCTCAAAATTTCTCATTGGATTTCGCATTCTATGCATTGCTTGAATCATGCGCTCGCTCATCAACACTGTTCTGGAGAAGTGCAGCGGCATGCAGTCTTTCGTCTGTGCAATCTCACTCCTTTGCTAGTGCAGTATATTCAAAGTTTTTGCTATCATTTTTGAAATCATATATAAATTGATTGGTATTTTATAGTGAAATTATTCTATTTTATTTTCTTCTTCTTTACCAGTTTCGACTATAGACAGATTTTCAAAGAAATCTGTAGTTTAGTAGGTTTTTACAAATAACCCACTGCACTTAATTTACTGGTATTGAAAGGTGAATTGGTTTTCGAACTTGCGCAATTTTGTAAATTGGCAAAAAAAATAGTCGCCGACACCAATTTTAGTTTTTCTCTTAAATTTCATAGTTAATAACTTGTGTAGAAAAAAGGTAATAGCATTTTAATTTTTTCTTATGCTTGAAAGTTGTTGTTTTGGTATAAATACTATATAAAAATTCATTAATTTTTCTTTATTACTCATTAATGAAATGGTCTTACACTATCAACAGTGTTGAAGAATATGGCAGAGGCCTTGTTATACAAGTTTCATTTCTTTGATATATTTAAATATTTTATACATTATCCGTACATAATAGAAAGTATTTTAATAATTTCGGGATAGATCGTCACAGGCCACATTAAATTCTTCATTAATAAGCGATAAGAAAAATGCCCGGAATTAAGTATATGCTTATAAACTTTCAAAAATTTTCAACTAAAAACGTACAATATCGAAACTTCGTAAATGAATTAGGAGAACATTTTAATTTGAATATTGAAAAAATTTGGGCTTAATAAAATAACATGGACTACTCTTGATCAAATGACGAATCTAAACGTGCTGATCTTTGAATGATAATCTCATGAGTTCCATTACATGAAAAAGAAGGTGTCTCATGAGTAGTTAAGGGGACTGGAAGGAGAGCCCGCAAAAACGCCTCTGATTGGTCGAGAGCTTATGACGTCACATGTCACGTGACAGACTGCGAATACCGAAGGGGGTGGTTGAGGCGTTGAGTCATCTAATGGATACTTGGCGCTAAGTGCTTTGAAGATCTTGCTAATTGATTTTTTTGACAGCTTACTAATGGGTTTTTAGTGACGTCAGATATTTTTAAGTATGCCTACTAATGGATTTCAATTAGTAATGCTTTTAATTGATTTACATGTTAGGGCCATTTTTTTGGTATGAGTAATTTTTGTTAATATCACATTTGTTTGCATTACGCCATGTTAATATATACCGTATTATAACAACTCCTTTTGGGATATGTACACATAATATTACAAGCTAATTTTCCATAATTTTGAAAGACGTACATTGTAACCTGGGAAACTTTCAAAATCGCCTTTGTCAAAAATCATTGTAACACGTTTATCGTATCACGTTTTTCAACGAATAATTAATTTTCATATTT
>CABFPE010000240.1:643855-676940 GCA_900660155.1 Hofstenia miamia
GAGATAGATAATGAATTAAAATTTGAAAAATTTCTACTGAATAAGATTCAAAAAATGACTGCAGGCATTAGATATCTTTATCACTTACGCAATGTAATATCAAGCAATTATCATAAACAACTGATACATGCTTTCTGTTTGTCTCATTTTCAATACTGTTCTTTTCTTTTAACTAACCTAAATTCGAAACATCGTATGCTTCTATCAAAGACATTTAATTGGTGTATAAAAACTCTAAACTTTGCACAAAAGCATTATGAAGCATCAGTATATCGTAATAATTATAAAATATTATCTCCGTTCTACCAAATTCATCTGCATATGCTATCTATCTTATTTAAATTCAAATCTCTGCAAGCATCTCTCCTTTTCCTTAATGACTATATTAAATTAAATGAGCGATCGCAAAAATTTCTGTGTTTAGATAAAAGTTCTAATGGCTTTCATCTCATATCAATTAAATTGTGGAATAATTTAGATTATAAAACGTGAATAGAAAAAACTATAGAAAATTTAGAAAAAAATTGAAACAGTTTCTTCTAATAAAACAATAAACATTAGGGGACGGTAGTACACTTCATGCATTCGAAACATACATCCAACACTGAGCACCTACACAAACATTCACACAAACTTTGATTATATTATTATATATTGTACATATAAATTTGTAGTTAATTATTTGTTTATATTTTATTTTTCTTTTGTCATGTATTAGTTTGTAATATTTTGTATACATTGAGCAATAAATTTGCTTTGACTCTCATTATTATTATTATTATTATTATTACTATTATTATTCTTATTATGCATAAATTTTATTATTTCTTAGAACAAAAAGCGAAATGTCAATATGCACCAATTTGGTATTGCACTTTATGGATTCAAGGTTAAACTACAGAATTTAATATTTAATCAACTACGAAATTAAACTGCAACAAAAGTTTCTTGCTTCATAGGAAATTAAAATTATTTCTTAAGTTGCTATTTTTCTATTTCCATTTGCTTGTTTCCTTATTAGTTTTATAGTTAAAGGTCACAAACTTCAAAAATTCAAAAGGCAAATATAATAGCTTAATTCATAGCAGGTGTGTTTGAATTCATGTTGAAATCCATTGCATTAGATATTTAAAATCATTAGACTAAGTTTGAGACACCCGGTATATGTATAATATGTAATGTATTAGACCTAATTTGGATTTATTGTAAACTTAGTAAACGTGATATTATATGTTAGTGTTTCGGCATTTGAAAACAAAGAATAAGCCTACAGCCTCCAGTTGGATTGAGTCATATTTTCAACGGAAACTAAAGAAAAACTTTTTCGACTTTTTCTTTGAGGAACAGCATGTTCTTTCCAACAATGATTACAATTTTTTCCTATAAGATCAGTTGCAATGCCAGTTACCGCACTATACTTGTTGATTGCGTAATTATTTTGCAGTTTAGTCGTAATGAAATTGCCAAGTGTAATTGGAAAATATTTTATATCATATGGTTTTGCTACACTTCACATGATTGGAGTGTTGGTCTGGACTTCAAAATTTTGCACCATATCTGCAAATTAACCTACCCAAGTTCAAATCAATCCACATTAATTTCAAATTAATCTAAATCAAGTTAAAATTAATCTTAGACAAATTCAAATTATCCTACATCAACCTCAAATAATCTAATATAAAAAATCACCCTAATATCATTTCATTTAACATATCTAACGTATTTTATACAAATGTTGTTGAAAAATACTGTTGGATCTTTCTATATTTTTTCAAAAGTTTTGACATTTGCATTAGTACTATCATCATAAAATATTGCTTATCATTAGCAACAAGAAACTGTTAATTTATGTACATAGAACTGTTATTATAAGACTATGTTGGTTGTGATGCTAAAAATGGTTGGTGATGGTACAAAAAATATGTAAAAAAAATTTAAAGCAAATTGGAAACTTCCGACAATAGCAAACACAACCATATATTTCAATAATATTTGAATAAACGACGTTGCATATGTTACATGAAATGGCTTTAGAGTGACTTTCTATATTAGAAAGTTTGAAATTGACTTAGATTAACTTTAATTGAAAATGGATAAATTTGAGTTTGACATAGATTAAATTGAATTTGAGTTAGATTAATTTGAAGAAAAACAGTTTCTGGCGTAATGAAAAAGTTTTTCAAGGTACTATCCTGGATTTTTTATTATTCCAGACTCGAAATCCTTGGAACTGATAAAATATCGTTTTGCTTTTACACAGCTTTGCCTTCCTGCACAAAGGGAATCTTATAGTATAATCACCTGATCAATAGATTTTGCAATTAACTAGACCTAGTAAATCATTTCATTGCTATTTGAAAATTAACGAAATAAATATTTGCAGAGTTGCAACTAGCAATTAATTGCAATAATTTGTTACGAATTCTCTACCCAGTGGTGCTTTTATATTTTAGATATGTTTATTATCTAGTGCGCTATGAAAAAATTATTATAGAATCCATCACCAATTGTAAAACATGCCTGGACAGTTTAAGGTTTAAGGATAAGATAGAAGTGGACATAGATGTTTCATTGATGAAACAGTTTGACCCTATCATTCAGGTGCGGCTTTAGGATTTTTGAAACAGGGGAGGAGGGGGGTGGGAGGCACATTCCTGTTTTTGTGTTAAGAAAATATATAAATAACAAGTAATTTAAACCTCTAAGTTCCAATTAGAAAATTGTATGCATTACTAACTTTAAATTTTGGGATGACACTATTGTAAACATCAATATTAAAAATATTTGAAAGGCATAGAAAGGATGTTTTTGCAAAAATGAGAAATTTCTAAAAAAACGGAGCACTGGCCCCCGGATGGCCCCCCTAAAGCCGCGCCTGCTATCCTTAACTGAAAGCCAATCATAAATCAACAAAAAATTTGCTAACAACATTGCATAGGTAGGTTACACTAATTATACCCTGTTATCTCAGGAAATAATTTTTTTGCTTCAAGTCAGCCTATGACACATATAACATGTGTTATGAAGGGAAGCAGCAAAGCAAAGCACTGTTACCAAACCGTACTGAGTTAAATAGATTCTTTCCATCGCATAAAACTAAAATGATATCAAATCGGTCAAACAACAGGGGTGATGTCAAACCTGGTTCTGATCTTGATTTGCGAATTCTCGAACTTGACCTGATTAATCTTGATAGACCTGATCTAAACATCCTGACCTCACTAAAAAATAATTATAATCCAACATAGATTTGTATTCGGAGTTGATTTCGTTTATTTGCAAGTCCCTATTTTGTCATTAGGTAATATTCAATTAATATTAAGTCATCGAAATTCGACTTAAACCTAAGTCCAATTTGTTTTGTCAAAAATAGAATGGGGCTAAAATTATTGAATTTAATAAATATTTGCAAATAGAAGAATGTTTCACAGAGTGATATTTTAATATGATGATTTGGACCTGCTAGCCCTTTTGCTTCATAAAAACTATATCCACAATTTTTATTTCACATCTCAAATTATGGGAGATGCTAGAATCATGTCTTTATAATACGAAATGAAGTATTCGGATGTCAGTGTAGAGCGAGTGATTTGTGATTCATGCTAATTTCTATGCAAGTTGCTGTTAGCAAAAATCTGTAAGAAACTTTCTAAATTATAAAAAACGGGTCATTCGAGTCATCGGAACAATTATTTTGCAATTTTACAGAGTTCGCCGAGTCAAACTTTCTCTGGATCGCATGGGTCACAATTCTGTAATTCCACAATTTTCCTAATTGCTTTCCAACTCCAGTTCTATAATTTAAAATTTTTCAAACGGCTATTCATTGTTTATATGGACAATACATAATTAAGTTGACTTCACAGATTTAATGGATTAATGTCTAAGTTCTTGAAACCTATTTACTATAGACTTACGCAGTACCAGTGAACTAACGTGATTGTTTTTTATATGCTAAGAATAAGAAACCTACAAAATTATTACATTGCTGTAACTAGTTTGCTAATAAGCTCAAGTCCTTTTTAAAATGGGTACCAAAAAAATCTGCTTCATAAGCGGGAGGTTCAATGTAACATTATTTATAAATCATTACTATTGTATTTCATTTTAAACGCGTATTGCAATAATTACTGGTATATTTTGATTATTGAAATTGAATACTAACATAAATGGATAGCTGTATAGATTATTACTTTCACGGCATGCTTGAATTAAGAATTTGTTTGTTTAGCTTTAAGAGGAAATCGAAAAGGAAGTACGGAAGTTTACTGATCATAATATATCCGTGTGAAGGAATTCAAAATTTTTGAATGGTACCAATGAAGTATTTCTTTATCAGTCTTCTTGTGATAAATTCCTTTTTTAACCTCTTGTGCCGCAATTCTTTTTTTGTCTCAATAATATCAATGGTGAAGAGAGATTATACGGAAGCAGATCATTTTGAAAAAAATAGCACTCAATGCCCTAGAAAAGACTCCATTGTCTATCACACAGGTACGTCAGTAGGAGAAAAGTTTGATTGGTCAACTACAGATGTTAGCATTGCAGTAAGCTCATATTTCTACACGTACACACTTTTTCCTCCATTGTTTGGGATAGCTGTTGAATATATTTCACCGACAAAAGCACTCATTTTATCAAAGTTAATTCATGGAGGTCTAACGGTGATAATACCATTTCTATGTCCTTATGGAGTAACTTACGTCATCATTTCAAGAGCATTAATGGGAGTAACCGCAGCATTAACCTTTCCAGCAACATTTGCGCTGCTAAAAATTATAATTGGGAAATCAGATTTGTTATCTTCAGCCACAAATTCATTTTACACAATGATGGGTTTGGGTACATTTATAGCTCCCTCGTTTGCAGGATTGCTTTGTGGAAGTGAGAGTCTCGGTGGTTGGCCAATGAGTTTCTACGTAGCTGGTGGCTTAGAAATTGCGTATGTTATTGTCTTGATCACATTTATAAAATTCTTTCTCTCATATGAAAAAAATTCTTCGAGAGAAATTCATACAAGGGAGCCGTTAATTCCAGATGGAAAAAACAAACTCAATTTATTCATAGATTGGAAAGTCTACGGAATTGCTTACAGTTATTTCACATTTTGTATTGGTCAAAGACTAATCGCGATGATGATACCCGAATATATTTCAGCCGTTATCCACTATCCCATTTTGCAAAACGGGCTGTTAAATTCATTTCCGCCACTCATGTTTACAACATCGTCTTTTTTAAGCAATCTTGTAATTAGTTTCTTAGTTAGACAACAGTATCTTACACCCAAACACCTCCATTCATTATTCTTCACAGTTTTCAATATTTCTCTATTTATAGTTGCATTGTGTACTCAACTCATAGGTTGCAATGGTGTCCTAGCAATTGAACTTTTTGCTATGTGGTCATTTTTTAACAGTGTTTGTTTTACCAATGTGATTGCTGTGATGTCCCAATATGATGAACGTATTGGAATTGTGAGTGGGATTGTTAATTCTTTTGGGAATGGATCTGGAGTAGTGGTCCCCATGATTGTAAATTTCTTCATAGCCGAAGATGTAGAAAGGTCTCAAAATTGGTATAAAGCATTTTTTACAATAGGCGTGTTATCAGTATTCGGGTCAATTTCTTTTAATCTAGTGTTATGGATACGACAAACAAATACTTACCTTCTAGGTAATTCTAATTCATTGAAGCAAAAACAATCCAATTGAAATATTTTATATTCTTGATGATATAGTTCTTTAAATATTATAATCATATTTAGAACGCTTGTTTGTTTATAGCAAATGACAGGGAATAACATCACACAAAGTTGGAAAAAATCAAGTCCATGACTTAACCGCATTCATTAAATTAGAAACATAGTGATCTATATTTGGAGCAAGGTTGGGCCTTAGGACTTTGTTAACAAACGGCGAGCTTGGGCATTAATGGTTAGCTTTGGGATGGAAATTGATTTGATATTTGAAATTGTCCAATTTTATTTAGTTTGAAAACTTCAAAGCAACATTTAAGGTTATCTTGTTTCCTCAACAACAATAAGAATGATAACTCAGAGACCTGAGTAATAAATATAGTTGAATTTCATAAATATACACACACATATATTTATATATGCTAATTCTAACCCTAACCCAAGCCTAGGTATATACATAGCATATTATTAGTCACCCTTCTTTTTTATAAATTTAGCTAAGAGAGCTATATTTTCTAAAATTTGTGGTTAAAAAAGCTCTCAGATCTTTCACTGTTGTTCCAAACTGTTTCTATATACCATATACCAATATATTATAGTAAGAATGCAAGATACGTCAAATATACTTGTAACATGTTGTTCATCTTCAAACAAGGGAGTGGATTGGTAAAGAAGAATGGATTTTCATTTAAAACAGTGTGCCTTGCCGCGCGGCAAGTTGATTAAATAATACCATCAATGAGAGAGTGCCCCAAAGCTATACTGGCCTTGTAATAACTCATACATCAATTCCATTAAAACAATGGGGTTGTTTTGAGTTTTGTCTTAGAACCCAGATTACAACGAACCAGCAAAGCTAAGTTTCAGCAAAATATTCTGTCGTATACAGACGAAATTATCATCAATGCAAGCAAATGTCTGATTGCTTCAATGTCACAATGTATTGAAGCTTTAGTGACAACAAAGGATTGACATGCTAAGTCTTGGCAAAAGTGTGACTGATTTGTATGATATTAGAGCATTAGTATTTTTGCATAACAGGCGGATTAACATATTTATCTTACTTATGAAAACAAAACAAACTTCTAAAAATCGTAAAATGTAGAGATGGCTAATAATATGTTAAGGGCTAAATTTCAATTACTATAAACTCTACTTTTTGAAGAATAATATTCAAGTTTTCGGATCTTACTTTAGTCAGACATAGGATTCCGTATATGCGATAAGCACAAAATTGCCATGTGCTAGGCAATGACAGCCAAAAATTGAGAGTGATGACTAATAATGTCCTACGAATATTTTAAATTTATCTGGATTTCTTTGGAAAAGATATTGGTCTATGAAAGTTACAGACATCTTCAGAATTCTTTGAAATGACCTGTGATCATTCTTAGAGTGAAAAAATGCATTGAACTATGAAAAAAATCAAGTTAAAAAGTATATATACGAGAAGTTTGTAAGTGTACATTATATACAAATTTAAAATTAACAAAATTATGAAATTTAATTGTATTCGTAAAACCCCGGGAGGTCGTCGCATTAGCAAAATATGACGGACACATTAGGTTTGAATACGTTTTCTAATGTTTTCATATTTGGAAAATAATATACGCTTAACATATCAATTCTAAACCCGACCTGACTCAGCGCGGTCCGTTTCCAGCTCTGTGATAGACCATTAATGGTTAATTAAAAAATACATCGTCAAGATATTTTTCGAAAGAGAAGAAAAAATCAAAATTAAAATGCGTCAATATAATTAATAGTTAGGGTAAAGTGGGTTAAAGTGGCCAGTGGAGTAGAGTAGCCACAGCAATTTGAAGATAAATGATGATGTATTAATGCGCACTATTTAGAGCCACAAATGAATTTTCTTTCAAAAAAGTCTAATAGGATTATTAGGGATGTAAATGTCTTTTAAATACAAATTTTGCTTACTTTTTGTATGGAGCTTTGAATATTTAATAGTGGATTTCTATAACACTAACAGGATGCGAACTGCACCTTTGTAATTGACCAAAGCAGGCTGAACTTCCACTAACTCACAGTGAAATTCAATCAATATAATAGAAGAAAAATATATACCGCCTGATATCTTAACCAGGATTGTAGATTTTTAGAATTTCTGAGGGGGAAATTCAAAATAAAACAGCACGTTTTCAATATTTACTCTCTATTCAACAAAGCCCTACCTCCACAGAAAAGATTTGTTTCGTTTACACAACCGAAACTTTTTATAATTCATTTACTACTTCAATTACTTGATAAAATTAACAAAAATGGTAGTAATTTCTTAAATTTATTTATATTCTTGGGGAAATCCCCCCCCCTGTTCGCTCGGGAGCTATGCCAGTGATCTCAACCACCACTCTGCCGAGGCCTTCTGTTAGGGAAAGGTTATCACTAAAATGAACTTCATACATTATATATTGGTATTGCTTTGTTAAGAATATTATTATTTAAATTCTTAACTTTTTAATAAACTACAAATTAATTGTAGTGTATTTTAATTTAGGCCTATGTCATTATTTCCTGATATGTTTATTTTCCCATTACTTTAAGCAACTGAATAGGTTGGTTTTTTGTAAGCTGTTCCCTCGTACAAAACTACATGTAGTTTTATTGTTTTAAGAAACTAAAGTTAATGGACTGTGATATGATTAGGTACACTTTGTTCAACGATGCTAAATGTGCTTTCAAAACCGACAGATTTGTATCACTAATTATCAAAATAGATTAGATGTTAATTGAATCTTTCATTGTGTTGGTTGCTTGAAGGTAAAAATTCCAACACCATTATTCTATCATTTTTCATTAATCAAATTAGATTTCATTCACTGACTCATTTCTTCTCTTTAAATAAAAGCTCCATTCTGAGTTAAATAGTAATAAAAGAGTGTTGATGTGAAAATCTACAAATTTCAGTAAGCCTAGTTAGGCAATAAGCCAGTAGTATATTATATCAGCAGGACTTCAAAGAGAATACATTTAAAATTACACTTTTGCGCTTTTTTAAATCTTTACATAGCGTACTGTCTGACTTTCTTAATGGCTTATGGAAATTCTATTCATCTTACTTGTTAACGCATGTAAAAATCGAAGAAAAATATCTAAAAAAACTTGGTCTTTGAGATATCCAAAAATATTATAACACTTGTGCTTGTACACCATTGTGGTTTTGAGCATATGCAAACTTTTCTACTGCAATATGATTATATTTTTTTGAAACATTCTCATCATTTGAAAGAGTTAAATATATACCAATGCTAAAAGAAAACTTATAGTATTTCTACCAATAAATAATTTTAAATTTACATTTATGCAAATAAATATGCTAAACGCCATCTAACGTTTATATTTAGAAATGCTCAACATATTCATTTTTAGAATTCTAAAGAAAAATAGTTTTTTTAATTTGATGTAAATTAATGCATTCAAAAGGAAACAATTATTATTTTATTCAAATAATAATATGTTAGGAGAGCGAATTCTAATAAAATACTGCAAATGTTTAGTAATTTAAAAGAAATTTACTTTGAAACCTACATTAACTCTTTGATAAATTATAATTTTGTAATTAAAAAATATATTTTTTTATAACTAAAATACGACTATAATTTACGCTGATGAGCTTAGAATCATTCCCCGGCCATTATCCCGATATAAGTTACGCTAAGCATGGATATTACGTACATTTGTTTCATTAATCTGCTATGCAAAAGCGATTTATTTCAAAAAATGAAAATTAATAAAGTTTTCACTATATTTGCTGCTATCTTTTTGTCGTTCGTAATTACTAGCGTCATTTAACAATAACTGAGAAGCAAGAAGATTCATTTACAAATATATATATTACTGGAATTCATAACAATTTATATGTATCACTATGCATTACAACAGTAAATAATGAGTCACAAACCAATCATTCAACAACTAATGTACAATATAATCATGTATTATAGGAGATTTTTGCATGATGCTTTTTTGAATTATGAATAGTATGTCATTTTGCACTGAAAGTTAAGTGCCGGAAATTTGAATTTGATTGAGAGTAAAATTAAGAGTAATAATTATGTTCATAATACGGAAGAAGAGTTTTAATATTGAAGATCTTGTAGAAGAACACATAAGATTTCTCATTAACCCTTATCAGGGCGTCTAAAACAACACCGTTTGTTGGACTTCTTTCAACTTTTTTGCAACATCATATTTTTACCTCTGTAAATCAAAAGAACATGTAAAATACAATAATTTTCAACTTGCAACATTTTATATGATTGATGAACACTTGATATTATTAGTATTCTCTTATCTATAAATTTGGTGGTAAGAGTAGAATTTCCAACACTTTTCTTGATTTTTGGGTGTTGAAGACTACATTTAATATGTCTCTTGGCAATCAAAAAAAAAATTTCAAAAAACTAGTTTTATTTAGTCTATATCCGTTTTTCGTCCTAATAAGGTGCACATTATTACACTCCACATCGACTACACTATAAATGAAAGAGTCCACATATAGTTTGTCTTCCAATTTGAAAATTTCAACAGATTTTCATCAAAACTATCAGCACAACTTTTCAGGCGATTGTAGGTATGAGAAACAGAAGTACTATAAATTTTATAAATATAAGATTTTCGCCCCTTTTTGTATATATGTATGGATAAAATAATTACATTCTTGCCCTATAGAATAACTATTATTGACAAAATACATTCCTGTTAAAATATATAAAATATAAAATGCTAACAAAGTGTGACAGACGTCTTGCAAGGTTTGAGATTGTCTTATCCACATGGCTATATATTTTAATTTCATTTGTGTTGTTTACCAATGCTTTCTTTAAAAATAGACATTGTCACCAATTTCTTAGACATGTCCCTTATCTTGTTAAAATCAAGAATTCAATTTATTACTATCTCTGTTTGTAGTTATAAATTCACTGCTTTAATTCTGCTACTCATTGCAAAGTATTTATTTCAAGAAACCTTTGAAATTACAATTGATCCACTTATCATGATAGAATGGTAATAAACAACTTTCTAAGAAGTTTATTATCGATCTCTCCGAGATCTTAAGTCATTCAAATCATTCGCAGATAATCAATAATTCCATTGATTCTTACTAGACTAATTTCATACAAATAGTTTCTATTACGTTCATTAATATATTACATGCTCTTAAGGTAAGTCTGTGATGGCATTCTTAGCAATTCTTTCGAAGATTTGTGTGTGAGATTTTGATAATACTTAAATTATTTAAACTTGATACTTAACAATCTTGCTCAACACTAAATTTTGAATACCTATAAGTAATTCAGCGATTAACACCATGGGTAAACAAATTGATTTTATGAATTTGCACAAACATGACTTTGTCTTCTTGAGAAGAATTGTTTTGTACTAATACAATTTCATCTAAAAACTTGAAAATATTTATACCAATCCAACCTCACCTAAGAACTTGTACAAACATTTTTACAAACTTCGAAATTTTCTAAATACCTTTAGTTTATGTAAGAATGAGTTTCTGACCATAAAAATAACTAATGAAACTGCGCGAACATACGGCATAGCTTTGGGTCACACTATATATTTTGTAATAATTTTTGATTCTCTACAATATGAAGCTTATAGAGAGATCGGGAGCCCAACAAAGAGCTGAGAGCCATAGTTTACTATGGATAAATCTACCAATGTGAAAACATATAATTACTGAAACACTGGTACTCCTGAGCATATGTTCTTATACTCACTAACACATTCATTAAAGCGGACAAGATAGATCTCTTAGCAAGATAATTTGAAATAAACAGAAAGAAACCACATGAAAAACTTAGTATAGATATTCTTTCGAAAAATTTACCGCTTGTAATTGTAGGCCTGAATTACGTCTATTATTAATGCTTCTGAAGATAAGATCAGTAATCTTGATTAAAGCAGTAGTAGTAGATTGCTTATTAGTGATTGTTATCCAGTTAGGCAATATGTTCATGCATTTTGGCTAAAAAAGAGATCATAGATGCTGGTCGAAGTGAAAAATCATTTGAATACTTGCTTTTAGAGATGGCGTGATCGTTGATCTTTGCCATCTAGACGGGAAACATCTCTTTTATATGTAGGTATTGTAAATATTACACATAGGATCTGCAACCCAAAGAGTAGCTTTCTTTAGTAGGAATGAAGGATTTTCTACGAATTGTCTTTTTAGAACGACGTCTCTTGAATCAGTTCAGCTTAGCAAGCTGTGTCACATTTTTAAACTTGAAACAATAATGTTTATATAGAGTCTCATTTTTTGTTATAGTAATAGCTCTCTTTGCACTCAAGATGTTTCAAGATACCTATAATCGACTTGGGTTCATTGGCAAATCTATAAATTTTTACGCTTACAAGTAGTTTTAGCCAACTTTTGCATATGATCATTAGTATACAGTCTTGTTTGAAATAATAGCGCATAGATGCAAAAACGCGGTGCAACAAATTCAATCAATATTCCACTAATTAATTAAGTAAAATGAAAAAAATTGTTTGCAAATATTTTGCATGCAGACCAGTCTTGCTAGTTGATCAAACATATCAGTCGAGATAATTGTCGTTTTGAAACCATGGGCAAAAGAAAAACGTGCAACGAAATACGAAAATTGATCATTCGGAAACATCGCGAAAATTTATCGCAGAAAGAAATTTCAAACTTGTTATCCGTTTCACGTCATGTTGTTTACCGAGTAGTTACGACATACCAAAAACTGGGTCGCATCGATCGCAAGAAACCAACTGGCAGACCATCAAAGTCGACCGAAAAATCACGTCGAAATTTATGCCGACTCTCACGTCTTTGCCCAAAACTCACATCAAAAGAGCTAAAACATGACTGGACAGATGGCCACAAGTACCATGCCTCTAGCGTACGCCGCATTTTGCTGAAATATGGACTCTATGGAAGACATGGAGCCCGAAAGCCACTTCTCAACAAAAATCACGTTTTGGCCCGTCTAGCGTGGTGCAAACAAAAATTAAAGAACACCGTCTCAGATTGGAGTAAAGTTGTGTTCACCGATGAGAGTCGTATTCAAGTTAAATCAGGACGCATGGAGTTTGTTAAACGACCAAGAGGAGCCGCTGAGCGCTATAAACCCCAATATTTATGTCCTTTAGTAACGGGTCGTCAGCAGTCAATTATGGTATTTGGAGCAATTTGGGGAACAGGTCTCCGAAAAATAGTCAAAATCGACGGAACAATGGACAGTAAGCAATATATCGACATATTGCAACAACATATTATGCCAATAATGGAAGACGATCAGTTGCTGCAGTAAGACAACGCCCCTTGTCATGTTTCGAGGGAGGTTAAAGCATTCATGGAAGAAAAGGGCGTAGCCCTCCTCCCAGACTGGCCCGCAAGAGCTCCTGATATCAACCTAATAGAGAACGGATGGGTGGAACTAAAAACCAGAGTGGATAAAAGATCAGACGTCACTATTCGAAATTTATGGCGAATTGTCGAAGAAGAATTTTACAAGATACCTGACGCATTTTTCCAAAATTTGTTTCAATCGATGCCCAGACGAATGGCGATGGTATTCGCGAACAACGGATACCCCATCAAGTACTAAAGAGACTCTTTTAACATTCAGGCAAACTATTTTATCGATAAATTCATTTGTTTTTGAAATATTCCGTTTCAAATAAATTTTTGTTTCATGCGCTATTTTTCTAAACAAGACTGTATTTAGTTGTAAAGAAAACGAAAATCTTGCTTGCATGAAAGAGAATGATATTTTATTTGAAGTATCCTTGATAAATTGTTCGTACAAATTCTTTTTACACCTCATAGATTTTCTAAGCATATCTTGGAGAAAGTTCAACTACACCAGATCAGCAAAAATACTCGTTTTATAGAAAATAACACAAATATGGAATAGAACACATTTATTCATTTTAAATTATTGTTCTTGTTTAATATGAAATTTAACCCTCTTTCTACTAGCGTTACATTTAAGGCAGCAAAGGTGTAAAAAATAATTAAAATAATATTTATACACATATATTTTTTAAACTTTTTTAGTACTTCAATATATACATTTTAAAAATGCATTAATTATTTTTCAAAAATATTACTGAAGATGGTAATTTTCTCATTTAAAAAAAGTATTATTCAAAAATGTCCTTAGCAACAGCGGAAAAATCTCCATCTGACTTCTTTAGCCCAAAAACACCCATTCCAATTTGGATTTTCAGAAAATCTAAAAACTAAAAAGTATTTTGAGCTTATTAGAATCAGCCAATCATTTGCATGAGCATGCTTGACTGAACAAGATGAGTCATCATATTAGGTTTCTTCAGCATTGTATTGTGAATTTGAAAAAAGCTACAAAACAAGCACGTGATTTTCTTGATTTTTTGACCTCCAAACTCCACTGATTTCTCAGGTAATTTGAAGGAGATAACTTTAAATTTGTGTAAGTCTGTAGATTGAATTAATATGGGAAATTCCAGAAATAAGTCCAAGTCTAAAAAAGATGTTATTGGAGCAAAATGAAGGCTAGGCCTAGTGATAGTTTTACCTTAGAGAAGCAATCTATATCTGATAAAGTGGATGTGCCTGATAACGATAAGCTTTTTAATGGTAATTTCCATCGTTATTATAAAAAATTTGATCAAAATCCTTACAGCCATTTTTGAGTTATTTGTTTTGATATGTTGCCGCCATTCTGAATACATAATGAGCTTAAAATATGTATTTTTTATGAATAATTTTTTTGTAACACGTGCTTCAATATTAAACTGGTTTTACTAGTTTATAATTTAAAATTCAGAAATATATTTATTTACCTCTGATCTACCTTAGTAACAATTCGATTTGTTTTGTGACATTTGCTCCTGTTTCCCCTACTCTCAATTCCGTACCTCTATTTCTTGTCCCACGATAAGATTTAATGTGCTAAAATTAATCATTATTAATCAAATTGAATTCTGAATTGAGATAAATAAGACATTTTAGGTTAGCAAGTTACAAAATAATTCAAATATTTAATAAAATTGCTTCCCTCTCTGTTGAATTTGAAAAATTGATCCTGGTTGCAGTCTGTGTTGTGTTTTTGGTCCCGGTATCGCAGGAAGATTTTGCTATTTATTAAAAAAATTGGTGCAAGAAAAATGCAAATCATTTTGAATCCTTGAGCCTCCTATTTAATGGATATCTTACAAATACATTTGTGAATCTGTTTTGTGACACAACTGCTGCGCTACGTTGGTTGTTGTGTGAAAAAACCCACACAACGGCAAGCCTGGAAATGGAATGGTTTTATCTGTTAGTCAAATATTGAATTTAAGGATATGTACAATAGTACTCGAACGGCTAAGGGTGTCTCGTATATATTGTTTCAAAGTATGTATATTCAAAAAAGTTTTTGAAGATGTTATAATCCCAAAGTGGACATTAATCATTTTTTTGCCACAGAACTTTATTAATTGAACTATATTCCGTTTTTTATGATTTCTATTAAAGAATTTTTAATAATTTTGTTAAAAGAAATTTCTAAAAATGGTTTTTTAAATGTAGTTTTGATTGACTACGAGGGTGCAAAAATGTTATGCTTGAGATATATGTGCAATAAAATAAGTGCAATTAGTGTGTTTTCAAAATATTCGAACTAGGATTATTTTCAAACAATGAAATAGAGTTCGAACAAAGCATTCAGAAGCCGTGGCTTGATACTAAATTTAAATTCTTCCAACATTCATTTAGGAATATTATTCAAGCAATAATGCGAAGTGAATTAATTATATAATTACATATATATATATATATATAATTATAATTAGCTCGCCTTTTATTAAAAATTTCATTACTGTATTAGTGTAACGAATTGTGGTAACAGAGGGCCGCGATGCGTTGGTACAGTGATGCTAATGTCGAAAACAACACACGGGTGCCTGCCTAAGGCACGTTATAAATACCAAGGACAACTAATTATAATTAAATAAATACGGTGTTAATATTAGCGCGACAACACATTATTCTTGTGACTTAAATATTATTACATTGCAATCTTTACAACAACAATCGCTTCAGCGATGTTATAATTTCAAAACCCAGTATAAATCATAGAATATCTTAGAAAATGAATAATTAAATAACATGACTATCCATACATAAAAGTGGTTCTCCCTAAACTATATTAGCATTTTTCTCATTTGATTGCATGTTATTCTTGAGTGAACTTTTGCAATAAGTTGTGGTTCATTAGCAAAAATGTTGAAATATTAGAACCGGAATAAGTTATCACTTATTTTAAATTTTTCTCAAAAACAATACTGCACTCATTTTAATACCTCCACTTGAAAAAATATCCAGTAATCCTATCATCACCAAAGATTGAATAATTTTGCTGATTTCTGAAATATAATGAATGTTGTCTTTATCTTATATTAAATGTGCACATGTATCTACATAACAAGGTAAGACAAACGCAGCTGTATGTGTTCTATCCGTGCAGTCAAGTTATGTCTAAAAATGTGATCTACTTCTGCATGAAAGAATTGCTTTCGGAACATGAGCCGGGGCATTAGTCCCCTGCGTATCATGATAAAAGGCAGTTAACATTGTTTATTTGCCCCTGGACCAAGCCCATTGTGTAACATCCTCTTAAATAAACTTTGATAATTGCTAATAGAAATTATATTAAACTATGCCGTTTGAAAAACATTGCGAATTTCTATTTCCCATAAGCAGTTCTAAAAACGAATATTTAATATGTATGTTTTAATGTTCAATTTAGTCTCCGAATAGCTGCCAAAACGAGTATGATCGTGATTTGTTTAAAATGTTCAAATACTAATTTAGCTATATACAAACGTGGCTTATGCATTATTTGACATATTATTCCAACAAAATACTTAATTCTGTTCAATTCAGAAAATTCGTAATAAAATGAAAAACAATTCATTGTACATTGAGGTACAGACTAGAGAATTAATCTTGTAAACTGTTCACCTAAAAATTTTATTGTGCTAAAAAACTATTGCTTACTTAGCGAATTTCATTTTTTTATTTACGATCTTCTGCTCTTTTCCCGCTTCATTTCTGATTGTTAAAGCGTTCTTTTAATTGCTGTACCTTGCAGAGAAATAGTTACTTTCTGACTACTTCAGTACCATTTATCCCAAAAACATCATGAACTAGAGTACACTTCGAGTACGTGGAGTTTTAAATGCTCATAGAGTCCTACATAAAACCAGTTTCTGAATGTGTTTCAGTAAAATTAAAAATAGATGTATGACGAATAGTCTTTACCATATATATATATATAGATAAATTTATTGACTTGGTTTGCAAAATGTTGTCATTTAAAATTTCAAATATTTTCTTCAACCACTGACCCCGCACCCTACTTGATGCTTCGCATACTAATAAGTAATTTTCTTGCTAAAATAACGTCTTAGGTATTCACAGAGGAAGAATGCAATAATTTTTCTCAACTTTAGCTTTTCTCAAAGGGGCAATGTTGGTCTTTATAATGATCGCTTATACCTCATCGAAAAATTTATCCAATTTTTTTAATACTAGCTATATATTCCTAATGGGGAAATTCAATGCTGTATTTCTTGTAAAGAACAATGTAACTATTTAAATTAATCTGCAAACTGATAAATTATACTGATTATTATTATTACTAGTCACTGGTTGCCGAAATTGCCTGCGACGAATAGTACAGCGTTGCTAAATTTACTGCATATATTTCCTTCCGACGATTATAGTCATTTACGTATTGCAGAAGAATTTCCTTGATGGGGATCAGATTATGACATCTACCCTTAACCATCCAATCATGCTGAAGAATAACTGCTGCATCGTTAGGGCGCTGTGATGGAGCTTTCTTTAATAAAACACTAATAAAATTCTTTGCATTCAATGAAATGTTACTCCAATCAGATGGAGAGAACTCGAGTGGTTCCTGTATGATGCGCTTAAGAAAATCACAGTCGTCTTTTGAATAAAAGGGATGTTTGCCAGAAAGAAGTAAAAAGGTAATAACACCTACTGACCATATATCTACTGCGTAGTCAAAAGATTCCCGTAAGAGAATTTCGGGGCTACAGTAATCTGGCACTCCAAGCATTGCCTTACCACTCCGAAAATCTTCCGCTCTATCATAGATAGTGACCGTATCAAAGCCAGAAATCATAATAGGACTAGTTGGATGTGTAGTTTTATATAAGATATTTTCAGAGCGTAAGTCACGATGAATGATGAAATTCCTGTAAAGGTAGACAAGAGCATTTAGAAGTTCTGAAATAATATGAGCAACTGAACATTCACTAACGTAGCCGATCTCAACCATTCGATCAAATAATGGACCTCCATTCATTAAGTCCATTACGACATAAATATAATCTTTGGTCTTGAGAATGTCTATTATACGTACAATGTTTGGATGGGAAATTTGATTAACTCTCTGTAACTGTTCTGTCATCTTTTTTTCTTCAGGTTCAAAGAATTCTTTTAGTAGCAACTTGCATGCAAATTGTCTTCCATCGAAGCGTCTGTGAATTTTATGAACAATGGTAAGGTCAAAAGAGCTGGAGCCTAACTCTTCACCAAAAAGATAATCGGAAATCCCATTTTTATAATTCATATAATTTTTCCACACGAATGGCATTTTGACAAAACAAAAATGTAGTCAGTTAAAAAATCAAACCTGTATTTAACTGAATTTTGTCATCTACCAGAAACATTTATAACAATAGCAAACAATGATTTTTATTGTTTTACTTTCATCTATGGGCTTATGTAGAAATCCACGATTTATATTAACTTTGACGGAATATTCGGCGTCTTCTCTAACTCAGAATTCGGGGAGAATGTGGGGAGGGGTTGGCCTGAAAAATGGGCTGATATTTCAAAAATAACTTATTATTTCACAATAGTGCAATGAATGCAATATAATAATAATTTAAGCAAACAGGTGAAAATAAATTTTGCATTATAAGTATTTCAATCTCAGTGTATAAACTTTATTATTAGTTTCTAACATATCAACTTTGGTCTAGCAAATCGCGAAATTAAAGTAATTTTTGCAAGAATAATAAAATCGATCTAAAATGGGTTGACTTGGCATTTACTTAAATACTTTCATTGATATCCAATCTTAGATGCAAATTAAACTTGGAAAAAGTCTACGCAATGGGTTGAAAGCATGGTGGTGGTTAAAAAATCTAACGCTGACTGACATGGACACGTTTGATAGCACGAATCTGAACAGGCATATCAATCAAGCACATTTTCAGTGGTTGATCTATTCAATTGCTATTGGTAGAAACACGCTCTTCTCTGTTGTGTATATTTAATACACTCTTTGCTGGAAAAGAATACTATTTGGATTGTCGTCTATGTCAGATAAATCACAAAACATGATTTATAGAGAATTTGGAGATATAGAAAATGTTATCGCAATGCATGACAGTCACGAAAGTAGGTCACATTAAAACGTTAAAAACAGTGTTGCGGAGGGACATTGAAAGAAACATCAAGATCAATCGATGAAATATTCAACAAATGAAATGTTCTGAGAAGTACATCGGATTCATAGTCAGTGATCGCGGGCTTCATGCAGACCCAAATTAAGTCGAGGCTATCAAATATACGTGACTCCAACAATGACTTCACGATGGCTTGGCATAACTAATAACACTGTGTGACATAAAATTCAGATAATTCCACTGATCTCAGTCAATTTTGGGATGAAAATTACAAATATGAATGCCATTTTTCACACAAAAACATACTTTTTGAGTAGTTTGCGTTCTAAGTTGCTTTGTTGAGTTAATGTCTAAAACTATATGCGGAATTGCGCCATTGAATTTCAAACTAATCTGCTATTCCAACAATAATTCATTAACCTCGGTTTTAATGTCGTGATGTGTCATATTGGGTATCAGGACAGGAAAGAATCCTATTGACATACTTTCATGCTACTTGCATATGGCATAACCACCATGTTCTTTACATATGACAACTTTATTCTTGATCATGGATTCTTGTACTTGCAAGAATTGTATGAATTCTTTTTGTTACGTTTGTGGATATTATATTCTGAAAAATCAACCCATTACAAATATAATGGTGGGGTAAAAAAATATTCTGAAGCAAATTAAATAATCTTTTGGAATTTAGCATTTATCAGGATATTGGAGCTTGACACCCCAAGTAATATATTCCAGCTGCCATACTATGTTAGACCCTGACTGGTTTAAGATCAAAACCCTCGTTATTTGCTATTTCTCATGTTTGGCGTGAATTAAGAAATCACAAAAATAATATATTCTACTACCAATTCATCGTGAACCTGTTCTTCACATCATTGACCTCCAATATCAAATTTTCTGATAATAAAGTACGCAAGTCTAACCTACAAAATTTTCAATGGGCAAGTAAGCCAATCTGGTATAAATTTTTTTATCATAAATTCTCAGGAACTCAATTGTCTTTCTCAAAAGGATTTGAATTAATTAGTTGCAAGGCTAAATCTTTGCATGCGACAAACTGAAATATTGTTTGCTACATCAAAGAGATGAGATATAGTAATGATGTTAAAATAAGTTTGTCAGAAATACTTACTATGCTTCATTTTCTGCAATGCCAATTAAATGTTTTTCCTGAAAATTTTGGTATGCCTAATGATGAACAAGGGAAAAATTATATCAATTACTCAAGTATAATAAAGAAAGATTCACATGCAGCCTGACTACTTTTGGAAAGTTAATTATGCCGAATGATTTTTAACCATATAAAGTTTCATGTTATCCACATTTCATTCTTCTTATTTGGTTTCAATCCAAAATCGTTTGGGAATAGTGAAAAAAAGTTTTCCATCATAGTTCTAATTGATGTGATAAAATTAGCAAATCAACATACTGTAATCACGGTTTGTTGATTGCAGTAAAATTCAAAAAAATAAGGCCACAAAAACACATCACCACCGGCCAGAATATGATACAACAAGTTGCTTTAAGTAACCAAATCAAAGAATTAGCAATTTCATACATCTCTACTTTTTGAAGTGTTTTGATTTTTGAAAATTGTAAAAACAACATTCAAATAATCTGAGGCCATTAAGAATAAACAATCAGAGAATATAGACATTCACAAACAGAAATTTAGATCTAAGTTTGAGATGGAACATTTCTAGAAATTGAATTCACTTATTTACTAGTGAAACCCTTTAATTGCTTGGTGAATTCTTTATTTGTTGCGAAATGAATGGAATGATTGTAGATCCACAGAAATGCATGTAATCTTGATCTTTTCTATATTGTATACTTGGATAAACATTTTACAGCAATTATCTACTTACAAGGGCATTCATTTTTTACTACATATCGCCAGGCTGTGATTAAAGTAGGCTCATCTATATGTAAATCTAGAATATATTGAAATCTACAGAAGAAAACATTAGGAGCATTCTTTGGCCTTACTAGCTTCTGTAGATGCAGATCAATAAAAGCAATCTATTTGTTAGTTATTTTATAACTTAAGAAAATTTTATTGAAAGTTAAGAGTCTTGTTAAAATGCCAATTATAGTAATTTGAATAAAGCTTTGATTCTGACTTACAGACTTACAGCTTCTGGATGAACAGAAAACATCTGCTGAATTTAAAATTAAAATACAATTAGATGTTTGTGTACAATTATGAAAGTCATTTGAAGATTTTTGGTATCTGCTGGAGAAAAGCGTTTTGTTCTTACAGAACCATAGAAAAAAATCGGCCGAGATCAAGTCAGATGACCAAGTGGGCTATAACCCCAGAGATATGACATGGTTTCTAGACGACCCCTAGAAACTTTGCAATGAGGTTGCAAGCTTCATTACGCTACGGAATATCATCACCAAAAACGTCTGTAGCATACTTGTCATTTTTGAGAAAACATTCCGACCCAAAAACACACGTTGTTAGGGTCTGTCAACACCATCTTCTTTCAGTTAAAATGAATAATTACATTAAATTAGAAATCTGTTTTATCAATTTCTAAACAAAGAACTCTAAACACAAAGTCTTCAATGTACTGTCGGGGTTACTCAAATGTGGTAAAATTAGAAATTATAACAATTCCTTAATTTCAGACTGCCGATAAATTTAATTTTACCATTTTTACTAAATATTTACTAAATCTCTTTTCAGTAAACCACTTTGTAAATTTTAAATTAATTTTACGAAGAAAAAAAGGCTTTGAAAAACGCCCATTTACCGCATCTGTTCAGATGTTTACCGAATTTCAAGTAGTCATTCTTGAAATGAGATTCATTAACAAACACTGTAAATGGCTTAATGGGTTGTTACAAAGAAGAAAGAACCAGTTATGTCAAATCTTGCATTCGCCCCTCGATTCAACATCCCAGCAGCTATATGATTGTGTTTGCAAAAACGTATCAGCATTGGATTGTGGATCAATGACATTCAGTAGTGTTTCAAGATGAAACAGTAATCAAACTGCAAGGCACATGGGTTCACACTGTGTGCTGTCTGCTTGGTAAATGTCACAATACACGATTGCTACTATCCACAGTACACTGAAAGTTATAGTTTAAGGTGCTATTACAGCCAAAGGCCTCTGGTTTAATCCTAATTGAACTACTAACAATTTAGTTTGTGTTCTAGATAATAAGGTCCTATGTAAATATCAAATGTGTAACTGCAATTATGTTCAATATGCCCGAGCATCATGCAATCAATACTGACTAAATATGAAAGGCCTAGAAGATAACAACCTAAACATCTTGCGTCAATGGCCAAACACCTCACCTGATTTGGTTTAAATCCAAAATCGTCTGGGAATAGTGAAAAAGAAAGTTGTCCATCATAGTCTAATTGACGTGGTAAGACATGTTGGGGCATTGTAAATCAACTCCCATATAACTGATAATCCGCTTTTGACTTTTTTGCTACCATGATTTTGCAAAAGGTGGACATTCTTGTTGGTCTCAAAATGCGTTATCTTTAGTACTTTCATATTATATGGGGTTGAGAATGAATTATTGTCACGACTATTCATGTAGTTCCCCTCTACACCGTCATTTCCATAGTAATTGTAGGAATTTCCCACATTCATTGAAACTTTTGTTTAAAATTACTATTGATGTCTGTCATTAATTTTTAACGCACTGAGGTATAAAATGCCAAAAACGCACTGAGGGGGGGAATTCTGTAACCTGTTTTATCTCAACGCTATTAAAATTAAAAGAATAAACTTCGTCACAGTAAAAGATAGGTCTTTAAGCTTCATTTTTACCAATTTTCAAAAAAATATATTCGTTGCTTTCGATTATATGTGCAAGTTAAATTGTGACGTCATCAATCTCTGAAAAATAAATGTGAAAAAACCTAAAGTTAATTGAGTGTTAAAATAGATGGAAGCAGTTTATTTAACTCATATTACTTCTAATTATTGTCAAAGACTTGCTCTAACATGGATACAAAAAAACTACGCTCAAGGGCTACCAGTATTAGATAATCAGAGTAGCAAGCCCATTTTGACAATTTTCGATAAAAATGTTTCAAACCACTACGCAGGCCCTGCTCAAAAAATTATTTCGTTGTGATTCATCTTGTTCCCTGATAATTCTTAAGAAAATTCAAAAGAAACCAGCCAAAAAAAAATTAATTCCAAAGACAACGAGGAGCCGATTCGAGCCCCCTTAGTGCTTTTAGAGTTAATAATAAATTCGTTGCCACAAAATATTCTGAATTTAAATCTGTTGTTGTTCTCTCAAATATATACTCAAATTGCTTAAACGACCTATTGAACAAGATATACCTGAGCAAATATAAAGTCTGTAGAAATCTATAATGCGTGGCAACACAAATTGGAAACAGTTTAATTACAATGAAATACTAGCGAATTTTATATATCAAGACAAATGAAATTGTCGAAATGAAAACAAATTATGCTTGGTATGTCACATTAAAACAGGTTTTGCGAACCAATTACACCATGCGGAACACTGAATAAAAACTTCCATCATAGCAATGTTAAAGAGCGACACACAATAGGAACACATGGAAAAATTATTTTGTAGGGCATATATGAGTCAGGAATTGGTATCAAATGAAAAATAATGGAACTTAGATGAATCACAGAGTACAAAATACTACTGACAAGATCTTTAGAACCAAAAACTTATGAAATCCTCTCGGCAAGCAGCTGGTGTTTTAGTAATTATTTAAGCAGCATTCTTCCCTTGCCTCAAATCAGTACTGTTTCTTAAAAAATGCTGTTAGGTCACAATCATACATTAAATGCCTGGGACAATAACTAGTTCTAGTTATTCAGTATTGATGCATTTTCCAACAGAACAACGCTTTTGCACATTCAGTTTTGGCAAAAATGAATACTTTTTAAGAGTATGGCACTGAAATTCTTGACTTGCCATCAAGGTCCTCCGGCCTAAGTCCATGTAAAATCTATGAAAGATAATGGTTCGAGGGCAAGCAATACATAACTCAATCGCTAAAGTGAAACATGTTATGTTTAAATTGTCAGAAACAATTCCTAATATTGTTTTTTCAATTGAAAACATCAATGCTGGACAGGGGTGGAAATAGCTCGGGTTGGGTAGAAGGTATTTTTTAAAATCGGGTCATTCAATAACGTTGACATTAAGTACTGATTATATGTATAGGTTTTTGCTACATTGATCGATTGGACGGTGTGTTACATGTAACTGTTTTCTCGAATGACAACTAATGCATAACAAAGCATTTAATTAAGGGTGAAACCACGTATATCTTTGTTTGTTGGGGGGAAGGGGGTGTTGTTGGCTTAAAACATAATCTCTATTGAAATTCATTTAGGTGCCTTGAATAGTAGCTTGCACAACATAAACACATTTTTTCAGTTCTTAGCTTGCTCCGTCAAAATTTTTGTCATGTTAAGAGACTGATATCTTTTTGGAGTGCAAGCCAATTTCACCAATGATCAAGGAATGGTCTGGAGATAATCGTTTTCTTACTATTATATTATGTTCTACTACTTTATTAAATTTTAGTTTTTGAATGGGTTAGACTACGTTATTAGTCACTTGCGTTCAAACACATGTGACTGTATCGCACACTTAATGCTACGGTTCGATTATGTGATTATAATCGCAATGTAGTCTAACCACTTACTGATAATGCGAGTTTGTAATTGCTTTTCCTACAAACACCTAGTCTAACCGTAGATTTAGGCAGATCAAATATTTTTTAAAATGAGTAATTCCTTCCTCGGACCCAAATGAGCAAATTGGGTGCAGTAGGGGCAAATTTAGGAAAACGGTTCGGGTTGGGTCGGCTCTACATATCATTCGGGTCTAAAACGTTTGACCCGTTTCTAGGCCTGAAGCAGGGTTACTCCCAAAAGACGCTATTCACATTTTTGCACAATATCCCGTATAGGGGAATTGGTTAGCAGCACTTGTTTTACTATGACGTAACAGGCAAAATTTGCTACTTATTTCAACAATTGAATTTACCAACATATATACAATTAGCATGTATTTTGTAGCGTACAGTAAGATGTATCCACTTAATAAATTTCAGACAAGAAGTATAACAGCTGCTAAGACTATAGTTTATATTAAAATGCAGATTTATTAACAACTGTTTTACATGAAGCTAAAATGTTTGGAAAGAACTATAACTCCTTCCGTTGATACATGAACATAAATCTGTAAGCAGTGAATAGTTTCATGGTAAATAGATTATCAATTCTAACATCAGGCAATTCTAATATATATTGCATAACGCTGTAATTAAAGGTAAATTTAGCCCGTGATACTACAACGTAAGCACGATGCCATTATCAAGATCAGTTGCTGCAGAAAAACTTAACAAACAATTTGTTGGAAATGTAAATGTGCAAAGTGTATTAATAAATGGCAAACAGATAAACAACACAATAAAACATAACTGCACTTGTGAAAATTCTAAAATATTTAACATTGAATGATGTCAAAATATTACTTGCGTTTTTGATTATATTATTTGATTTGAAATTTTCATTAGACTTAACGCAATTTAATTATTATCTGTTATTAGTTGTGCTCCCACGTTCGAAGCACTGCAACACAACCGCAAATAATTCACAGCTAATACACCGAGTCTTGCACTCCTCCATTTAACTAACTAACTTACGAATTTTTTCTTAAAAAATTTTGAATTCTTAATTCATGAACTAATAAAAATCACAATTCAAAGCAGATATTTAAGTAATTCAGTTTTGCAAATTTTTGGATAAAATAATACATTAATGAATAAATTTTTTTAAAAATAGCCAAAACAGCATCTCACCGAGGCCTCTAGGCGACCAGTTACGCCATATATTCAAAACAGATTACACACATTGATTGATGTTTTTTTACTACGGATGAATGTTTAAGTATTCAAAATACTTCATAAAATAATAAAAAAGAATCATAAGAAAAGGAGAACAAATCAACCCATGAAATGACTTCCTACATACATAATACTTGGGCAAATTGTAGGCCATGCGCAGGGAGAAATTATTGAAGGCTGATGCTTTACATGTATCCCCTCCGCCATACAATAAACACTAGTGGTATTTGTAAAAAAAAATTGCAATTTTTAGTCTTCAATAATATTTTTCTCGCTGTGCACGGATTATTATTTAGGTCACCTTGGTCAATAGCCATCTTGAAAAAATCAAGTTATAATTGAGATACTTAGAAATTATGCTATGACACCCTAAACACTTCCACACTGCGTTGCTGAAAGATGTTTAAAACACATTGTCTTTTCTTAAATGTTATTTTGCAGATGCTTCTTTTGAAGGAGAGAACCACTCTTTGATTTTATTAAATGCTTTTATATCTGTTAATGTATATTTATCTACAGTCACCCAACTACTATCGGTTATATATATATATAGATATATATATATATATATATGTATATATATATATATATATATATATATAAAGTAAATGAAGATTCTCACTTTTATTACGGGCTTCACCTTGATTTTTGATTCTGTCCCATATGGACTTCTGATTCATAATCTACTTGCTTATCCCGGTATTGTTGGAAAAACTCTTAGAATTTTTGTTTTTTGCCAAACAAATCGAGTTCAATGTTTTAGCGTAAATTTTCGCCATTTTTTTGGTTAGCTGTTACCAGTAGTAGGCCCCAAGGCTCAGTCTTGGGGCTGTTATTATTTCTCATGTTTATAAATGGTATCACACTTTACTTTTTTCTTACTTGTTAGCTGATGATCTAAAAATATTTCTCCATCGTTAAGCAATATTCAAGATAACCTTTCTGTTGTAGTTTTTGAAAATACCAAGATGACATTTAATAAGAAATATTGCAAGTACTTCTAATCCCACTATTCAAATTGATGGTTCAATGCTTAAGCCTAATGCCCATGTTAACGATCTTCGGGGGTATTTTAGCCATGACGTAACTTGGACTTTACATGTGTTTTAGAGTATAAAAAATTTAAAGAGATCAATTCCCTTTAATACTTCATACCACCTAAAACTTACCTTTACAAATCTTTAATCCTGACTTCCTTCATGCATGCATCCCAGATTTAGTTTCCTTTTCCATTCTCAGTAGATGTTGATACATTAGAACGTCTAATGCAGTGATGTATTGAATTGATTCAAAATATACTTCTTAGTCTTAAATTATTACCAGTGTCTTCACTATTTCAATTTTTGTTTTACTTAATTTAAACAGACCTAAAAAACCGTTTGGATCTCAATGTTTTTGATTCTAAATCTTTGAATTACCCAAACCAAAAAGGATTGCGTTCTAAGAATTTTATTTTTTCAAGTAACACGTGTGAAATAATCTAAGACATTATACTTCAATTTTACCGCATCACTCGATTGGCAAGCTATATTCATATCAACACAAACATTAATTTTTCAATAACTACCACACTGTCAAAAGAATCTCAATTCCATTTTAATACCGATAATAGATGTACATACTATCTTGTTTACCCTTGCAACTCATGCCGATCATCTAGCATTCCATCATTCAATAAAAGACTTAATAAATGTGTAAAACTGTACTGATACTGAGGTAATAAATTATTCAATGTTCATTTTCACTATTATCTAATCAATCACGTATGAACAATACACGCACATTATTTGAAATGAAATAAAATTTTTGAAGCCTAAATATATTCCTAAGGCACTTAAAGCATATTCGTTTAGCACTTTTCTTTTTCTTATTAGTTTATTTTCCTTTGTTTATTGAAAAACAGGTTTTATGCGGTTAAAACGCTTTTCTAAGAAGAGCATAAGTTGCCCAACCTTGCTTCAACAACGAAATTCATTTCACAGTAGAAAATTCAGTAAACGATTTTTTTAACATGTGCTTTTATATTTGTAATGATTTTATGGAAGAAATTTATAAATTATAAACTGACATTCAATACTATATTTAAGTTGCAGAAGAATGTAATATTTTTAAGGTCTTTTAGTCATAATTTGGATGAAAAGTAGTCCACTTTGCTGGTCTTAGCCACTGCTCGTAGAATAATACTCAGAAGAATAGTACCGCTGCGCTAAATCTGCTGCATACATTGCTTTTCGAAATTTATAATCATTTATGAATTGCAAAAGATTTTGTCTGTTGTTGACAGGAATATTATTTGTATATTTAACAAGCCAATCATGCTGCATGGCAACTGCTGCATCAGAAGGGCGTTGTAGTGGATTTTTATTTAGTAAACTGCTAATGAATTCCTTGGCATCTTCAGAAAAATTTGCCCAATCCGATGAAGGGAATTCTAGTGTTCCCGTTATAATCCGCTCCAGAAATTCATATTCGTCGCTTAAATAAAATGGATGCTTCCCAGAAAGTAGTATAAAGGTAACAATGCCTATTGACCACATGTCAACTGTTTTATCAAAAGTTCTCTGTAAAATAACTTCAGGGCTCGCGTAATCTGGTAGGCCAACCATTGCTTCAGCACCCTTCAACTTTTCAGCTACATCATAGATGGCGACCGTATCAAAACCAGAAATCATAATAGGAGAAGCTAGAGATGAAGTTTTATAAAATATATTGTCATGTCGTAAGTCACGATGAATGATAGAACGGCTGTGAAGATAATCAATGCACTTAGAACTTGTCTCATGATATTAACAGCTGAATTTTCCAAAATGAAACCATTCCTGAATATTCGATCGAGCAAAAGACCTCCATTCATAAGATCCATTACAATATACATATAATATTCGGTCTGAACAAAATCTATGTGAGAAACTATGTTCTGATGGGAAATTGCCCAAATTTTTTGAAACTGGTCTATCATCTTTTCTTGTAGTGGTCCAAAAAGACTTCGGCACACCTTGCAAGCAACAATACTTTTTTCGTGGCATCTGCAAACTTTATGAACAGCGGTAAGCCCATCATCACCTAACTCTCTTTCAAAGCAGTAATTAGAGATGCAATTTTTATAATTTTTATAAATTTTCCACTCGAATGTCATATTTCGACAAAGACAAGATGTAGAGAGTTGAAAATCTAAACAACCGTTTTGACTGAATCTCGTTATCTATGTGACCAGAAACATTACTACAATAAACAAGTTTACTTTTGTTGTACTCTAATACTATGAAAACGATAATAGAATCCCATATTTATCCAAACTTTCCAGCAAATATTTCTTATCCCATCGAATATACCATTATTTCATAAAAGGAAATGTGAGTATTTAACAAAATGAAAAAATATGAACCTTTGGTCTATTCAAAAAATTTAAAAAAATGTTCTTCAGAAATTTGCTGATTATATTGGCCAGTCTCTTATTGTAACACAGAGGAATCTATTGAAAACTTTTTGATGATTAGAAAATAACTATGTTGTTTTACAACTTCCATTCATTATTTCTAAAGATACTGCATAGTATTTGATTGTTTAGTGAACATCTATTGTTTATATTTTGCAACACCTTTATATATATAAACACCCTCCCAAAGGTATTTAAAAGAGCTGATACTGTCCCTGTTTATGAAAAGAATCACTCTGTTGTGCACAAGATTATTGCCCCATTACTATTATTCCATCATCAATTTTGACAAACATTGTTATTCTTCCACCATATTTTTTAGTGTTTCGAAAATTGAAAGTTATTTAACAAGTAGTAAGACTGACTTCGACTTAGATAGTTATCAATATTGAATTACTTACTTAAGGTTAAGCGAATAGAAAACAATAGTAATTTGTCACTACGATATTTACTAGAAGAGGTGTATACGTGTCCTCATCGTATATCTAACATGAAAAAATTGATTAAATAATATAGAACGTAGTGTGAAAGAGAGGTTTAATGAAGCATCTTAAATATATGGATATGTGCAACCGGATAATTATTTACTACTAATTATCATATCATTTCGGTGCTGAATTTCTTTTCAAAAACTGAACAAGACGGTTGTTTTCAGTTCGCCTTTGACATAATAGGGCTTTTATTGATCCGATAAATGCCGGTGAAATATGCAATATTGAACGAAAATCTTCATCAAGAAAAAAACACGAGAAATGGTTTATCAAGTCATAACTGTCAAAAATATCAGCATTAATAACAAAGAGGAGCATCCTAAAACTAAATACTTAATTTAATTGGTTAGCTACAACTTATCATATGAAGTCCTTTAATATTTAATAATTTTTAACCACACTGTTCGCCATTACAATAAAATTTCTCTATCAATACTTGTGTGTACTGAGGGGGGCGCATTTGCTATTTTGGATAACGATATTCAATTAATTAATACCAGGGCGATCTATGATTCGCCAGGTATTTTCTGCAAATAATTTATGAATGAATGTTGTAAACACTATTTTGCATATATTGTTTTGTGTGATTATAATACATTAAACTATTATTACGTTAAATATGCATGTATGCTAAAGTTGTTCAATTAAATTTAAAATCTTGTTGCAGTATTGCTGGCTTGTTATTTAGAAGTCATTGCTTGGGCAATTCTAGTTTTCTTAGCTTTAGCTGCAATTCAGCATATCTCCAAATGCATTCTATCTCTGGGTATAATAGGGATGATTATAATATCCACAAAAAATGGCTCAAAATTGAAAGCATTTATTAACAAAATTGAAAGTCAAATCACTGCTAGGAATATCTCATCAATCAAATGCTTCATATTTTGATTCGGAATAATTGTGCTTTAGCTCTTAGACAAAGCAGTATATTAACACAATACTTTTAAATTTATGTCAATGCTTTTGATTTATACATGTATAAAACGATTTTGGAAACGACATCACAAAACATTTTTTCAGTATGCAGACACTTGTTTTTTTTTCAGAACTAATGAATTATTAACTATATGTCGCAAGATCACTGATGGGGACTGTGATCTGACCTGGATCGATAATATAGAGACACTGACCAAATACTACGATGTTACAAAAAGTGTCTATATGTAGCATCATTCAAAGAATAGCAAACAAAACTCTATCAATAATTTGTTTTAATTCTTGGAAAATGCATTTAGTAATTTTGACAATTTAATTTAGGCAAGTATTAGTCGCCAAAACGGTTTGACAAAATTAAGTGTAGACGAAAAGCCTGCACACAGTTCTGCATAGCCAAGAGGTAAGGTACGCAGAAATTTAAAGCATGGGAAAACCAAAATTGAAATTAGGCGACTGGTACTTGTTTGACAAATAGGTAAATATGTTTTAATCAATTTTGTATATAAAGGAACTACGAGCCGTGAATATGATGAACATTAACCTCATTATATTTTCTCTTTATTATCGCGGTTTGATTTATTACATTATGCAAAGCTAAACGGTTCCTGTGTGCAACAATTGGAGTGCTATTAGCGGAGGAGTGAATAATGGGTATTGCGCTCGATTATTGCACTACAGTTAAGTTAGGGATAAGTGTAGGGATTTTTCACCCGTTTGGCTTGCCAGCGATTCCTTTCTTAGCATATAGTAATAAATGCAATAAAGGCGTTCTGCCATCGTAGGTAAATATAATTATTTATTTTAACCGAATTTTAGATCTAAATTCTGACCGATAATGTGACCAATAATGTGACCGATTGTATTGTTATTTTAAATAGTAGTTTGTAGCTAGCGTTTGTACATATTGTTTAGTAGCTAGCATTGTGTCTTATTTTTAACGTGTCAGTAGTTTATAGTCACTTTGTTTGAATAGTGTAGTTTGAAATTACTACATGTAGGAAGCTGCTCGATATTTCAGTTAAAGTTTTTACGTAATAGCAGCTAGTGTCTGTTTATCACGGTATATGCCAACTACTGACAATGTACGTATTGAGCTTGAGCATTAAGTCGAATTGTGTTCATAGTTTATTTCACTCATAAGGCACACATAACAAATATATTTCTATGAGACTGAGCTGAGTTGGAATCACAATGGATTGGATCTTTAACTACGTATAAGGATGGAGTTGATAGCTTCTGTCGAGCTTGTCGTGATCAAGGATTTGGCGTCTGGCAAGTGCGCCCAAAGATTACGATCCTCTTCTACCCATGGAGTATCTAAATAATGCTACGTTAAAATTGTTACTAGAATCTCTGTAAAAGCAGTGTGGAGTACACAATTAAAGAAGAAGGAAGAGGAAGTTTAGATAATACTTACCCCGTGATGGCTGACTCTGATTCCTTGTTGATTCTCTAAGTAGATTATTGGGTTATGAAGTGTTAGTTTCACCTGGGTAGCGATATTACAATAAAGTGTTAGTTTCGCGTCGGTAGCGTTTTTACATTATCACCCTAATTACCACTAAATAACGTGAAATAAAAGCCATGACTTAGGATCAGGTCAACTATTACGCATTTGAGTGGAAAAACTAAGTTTATAATGATGAATTACAATGCCTGGATTTGAAATTTTTTTTTCATGGGAGCAAAGGTTTCTTTGTCAAATCTATCTAAGTTAATTACACAAAATTAAAATATAATATTGTTTTCATTCAACCATATCAGAATATTGTGATAATTTAATTTAGGTTACAAAAATATGAAATATGAGGAAATGTCATTATGGTCTCAAAATACAAAATGTCTTACGTTCATATATATAAATGACAAAGAAGGTGAAGGTTTCAAATGATATCAATATTATTAACTGATGTACATAGAGTAGTAATTTATAATGCATGTTATAAACTGTTTAACAAAAATGAGTAATTACAAAGTTTAAATTTCATTGCCATAGTAATGAGAACACATTGCAAAACTAGAAAAAAAGCATTTCTAAAAACTTCACATAGTTCGACCAGGCGACACGAATGACACAACTTATTCAATTCATTTAATTTTTGACAATGCCCAGTAATGGTTTGTGCTTACACATAAGTATATATATATATATA
>CABFPE010000240.1:686998-703635 GCA_900660155.1 Hofstenia miamia
GGAAAAAGGAAGAAACAGGATTAGAAATTACAGAGCAGAGGCTGTCAGGTCAGAAAGTTGAAGCTGGATGAGAATAAGGAAAAACGAAGAGCTGAACAGAGAAGCAAAAGGCAGATGTAGTAGCAGAAATAGTGATAGAAACAGCAGAAACCGAAGCTGTAGAAACAGAGGCAGCAATCAAGGAAAGGATGAAGAAAGAAATAGAAGACAGAAGTAGGTTGCCAGTACCAAGAGGCATTAAGAGAAGCAAGTTAGCAGTAGAAACAGCAAATGTTAACAAATTATTAGAAAGATATATCCTAAGAGTGTAACAGAGATAAACAGGTTAGTGTATGCAGGCGCATGGGAGGTGCTGAAGAATGTAGGCATGGACATGAAGAAGAAAAGACGCAAAGAAGATAAGGGAGACAGAAAGCCAGCATGGGAAAGAAGAATTGAGAATAAGGTGGCAAAGATTAGGCAGCAATTAGGGAAGATCGGGACAAGTAAGGCGTTCCAGGAAAGGTGCAGGGTAGGTAAGGGAAGACTATAGAAATTGCAAGAAAAGAACTTAAGCAGAGATTAGTTGCAGAAGCTGAGAAACTGAGAAAATATAGTGTAGCATAATCTCTAATAGAAGACTGGATTAAAACAAAAACAAAAGGAAAAGAAAACATTAAACTCAAATAAGAAACTCTAATCAATTTATTAGAAATTAGCTTCTAATGATTTTGCCAAAATTGTATAAACCAAATATCGGTCGCAACTCTTTTGACAAAACGTGTGTGGACATTAAGCTCCGCATTGATTTTAGCTTAACAATGGGTTCATGCAGAAGATATTTANCGGCACAAATGGGCAGATGAGCAGAACAGGATAGCATTGGAGTGTTACAGAAAAAGCAGACAGACCAGATGAGAGGGGTTATAAGAAGAGAATGTTCAAAGAATGGAAAAAGGAAGAAACAGGATTAGAAATTACAGAGCAGAGGCTGTCAGGTCAGAAAGTTGAAGCTGGATGAGAATAAGGAAAAACGAAGAGCTGAACAGAGAAGCAAAAGGCAGATGTAGTAGCAGAAATAGTGATAGAAACAGCAGAAACCGTAGCTGTAGAAACAGAGGCAGCAATCAAGGAAAGGATGAAGAAAGAAATAGAAGACAGAAAACAATGGGTTCATGCAGAAGATATTTACGTGGACACAAAAATTGGTTAGCGACTGGTACTTGCTTGATTGGTAAACATATTTAATAAATTTTATATAAATAGAACCTAAGCGCTGTAAAATTGAGGGAAATTTACCATTTAGTGGCTTACTCTGGACTCATTGGTTTATTTAATTATTATATGATGCGAAGCTAAGTGAGCTTTGTGTGTGATGATCAAAGGCTGTGTGCGAGGAGATAGTCAAGTGGATTTCAGCCTCAACAATTACATGCAATTAGGTTACAGCTAGGTATAGGAATGTTTTTCTCTATCTCTTAGCTTGCTACAATTTGCTTGTGTGACATATAGTAACAAATGCTTGAAAGGGGAGAAGCCACAATAAGGATGATTACCATATTTATTATTAACATTGTTTTAGATATGTTTATTTTAATTAGATGTAGGAAACTGCCTTGATTATACATTAGCTACTTTATAACTATGCAGTGGCAGTTAGTATCCAGTTGTGAGTTTACTACATTCACACATTAAGTCTATGCAAATTGAGAATGAGAACTAAGTCGAGCAGTGGCTGGTATTTATTACACCATAAGTAAGGCACACATAACAAAACTCTTTTAATGAGACTGAGCTGAGTAGCAGCGGATGGTATGATGGATGCGGATGGATGGAATGGAATCAAACTGTTGGAAACCTGCGAACTGTCTTTAAGACACTGCTTCAGGCAAGTGTGCCCAGCTTGTTCTCTCTTGATCACTACTTTTGGAGACACTACCTAATTACTAGTGATGAATGGTTACATTGACTCTGGAGTATTAAGTTATATCTCTATAAATGTACTATTACGAAAGAAAAGAGAAAGTGAAAGTACTCATTACCCCGCACATTGGAATCTGCAGGCAGTCGTATCTAAATTATACAACGTTATTATGCACATCCCCTGCCTGGGTGCTGATGTAACAATAATAGGGCAAGGGCAAAGCAGGCAAGAGACAATAGCAAACTAAAAATGATTGGCAAAAACTCGACCAGTCGAATTTTTTAATGAAAAAATTCAAGAAAAGTCACTTTAATTCAGTTTTGACATAAATAGAAGGATTGTATATAGATTAATTTTTGTGTGAAGGTGAATGTAGTTGGCTAAAGGAATTATTCTTTTGAAGAAAAATTGCAGCGTTTTAGCCTTGTGGAATGTACAGCTGCAAATCCATGTCATAAGATTCATTAAGCAGTTTATTGAAAAACAGAAGATCCAGTATCTGTAGATGAAGAGAAATCGGGAGAATGCCTAAATAGTATAATCGGTCTTAATAATTTCTCTGTTACATCCATCTAGGGCAACGACTCTGAAATCTCTCAAGGCACTTCAGCTCAGAACTAGAGGGGAACCAAGAAACAGAACCATAAAGTTTGCTGGATAAAATGAAAGATTTATAAAGATATGCTTTGTTTTTGGAGGTAATATTAAAAGGATAGTACGTTTGAGTTTCTTGAATGTGAAGCTACAGTATTTCAATTTGTTATTAATATGTATAGACTAGTTTAGAATGGAAGATATTGTAATGCCCAGATCTTTGACATACGATGAGGTTTTGATAAAAGGCATATCTGGACTATAATCATCAATTGAAAGTGGGATAATAAGCAACTGGAATTTAGAAATATTAAAACTCATGCCATTATTAACACACCAAGATTGTAATAAAGTGAAGCACGAGTTTAAAGCAGTAACATTAAATGTTGAAATCTTAAGATCACCAGCAAACAATAATGGTAAGCATTCAGTACAAACTTCAGGGAGGTCGTTCATAAAAATAAGAAGCAGTAATGGCCCAAGGACTGAACCTTGTGGGACCCCACTAGTGATTGGCAACCGATCAGAATCATTATCATTTACAATGACCACTTGAGAACGATTAGATAAGTAAGAACTGAGAAGTAATAATAACTTTTTATCAAAAGGGTAAGATGCTAGTTTGTTAATCAGCAAGGAATGAAGCACTTTGTCCAAAGCTTTACTATAGTCACAATATAATGTAAAAGATGATTGACCTGAATCAAATGCATCGCAAATTTGATCAAGGAAAGTTAACAATTGAGACATTGTAGAATGTCTTTTTATAAAACCAAATTGTTTGTTAGAAAGAGTCATTTTGACAATTGGAAGTATAAAATTAAACACAAGCTTTTCTGCAATCAAAGCAAGTTTTGGAAGTTGACTAATTGGTCTGTAGTTTGAGACCAAGTTATTCTTGCCACTTTTAAACAAGGGATAGATATATGAAATCTTCCAATAGTCGGAGAAACAACTGGTAGTGAGAATATAATTGAACTAATTCAAGATGTGAGGAGAAAAAAGAACTGCAAAACGACATAAAAAGTTTAATTGTATTTTGTCAGGTCCACATCCAGCATTTTTTAGGTTCTTCAATTGACCAATGAAGTCATCTAAGGTAATAACAAAATAATCACATAGGCCTACTTCATGTATTTCTAAGTCTGAAAGATGAGAAACTGCGGGCGTGAAAACGGATGCAAAATATTTGTTGAACAAGTTACCAATGTGACAATCACTGGAGGCGACAAGATCCTTCCAATACATAGGCTTAGGAATGACTGGTTCGTCAAATAATCTAATGAGTTGAAAGCATAAGCTTAGTGACAAGGTATTAGCAACATTGTCAAAGGGCAGCTTTATCAAGTTCTATGGATTGAAACAAGTCTTTTATTGTATTTTAAATAGAACAATATTTTCTTAAAGAAGAAGAGCATTGGAACTTAGGTCGTTTTGAGGAACTAATATTGTATAGGTTAACATTATGTGAAGAAAAATATGACGACAGAATGCATCTTTTCTTCTGTTTGTGGAGAGTAAATTGTGCAATCAAGGAGAATAATTCATTGCACCAATACATTACATAATCTTGTGAAAATAAAAAGAAAAAAGTGATGTGAGGAGACAAAAATCTGATTCCTGAACTGAAGAATACGAAAAATTTCTATGGTTACCTTTAAAATTAGAGACGAAATTAGCATCAAACTGGAGAAAATCAAACTCTTGGGAGAAGGATAAAATAGCATGATCTGACAAAGAAATTGAAGGGGAAACTACATCACAATCAATAAGTTCGGAATTAGTAAAGACTAGATCCAGAGTATTGTCACTAGAGTGAGTAGGAAAATCAATCAACTGTTCAAATTGATTATCTAGAAAGTCGTCAAATTGATGAGGACAACTATGAGTTGCCCAATTACCATCAGGAAAGTTAAAATCACCAAAAACATGCTTTATCAGGTTATCAGGAGAGATTGAATGACTAAGACTGAAAGAGTATCCCAAGTTGTAAGCAAAAACTAGAGCTTGAATTATGATTTCAGAAGAAGGTGGAAAGCTGCTACTATGAGTTGGAATATAAAGACCAAGTAATAAAACTGCAAGTAGTTTAATGTCGATGATAGTACCACAGATGAAATCAAAGTTTGAGTCAAAAGGAATCTGATAGGATGAGAATTCAGAACTGACAAAACCATCATGATCGAGAGAGGAAAATCTGTCACATTTAGCTCCTGAGTAAAATAAAGGAGAAGGTAAAATTGAACTTTGTACGCTATCATCAAACCAGGTCTCTGTTAGTGAAATGATACACTTAACAAGCTCTGACCATTAGTGTAGAGAAAATTAAGAGAGGAAGCTTTAGGAATCGGTAATCATTGAGAAAAACCAGCAGATTTTGTATGGTCATATAAAGAGCCATTCTTATAAAGTTTAAGGTTCCTGATTTTTAAACGAGACTTGTCACAACCATTATTAATCAAATCACAACGAAGTTTCAAGAGTTGTTTCTCCACAGCACGATTGGCAGGACTTAATTCCGGTTTAATAAACACTTTGAATGTATTAAATTTTTTAGCAGGTAACAACGGGATATGATGCATCTCTTTAGACATTCAGAGCCGATGTCAAGTATAATTGGTCTTGTAAAATTTTGGCGGGCCTTTCCTATTCTAAACATGTTCTCGAAAGGTAAGCATTTAAAACCCAAAAATTGAAGAAATGAAGAAACCATTGTTGAATCATGTTCCAGGGATTTAGCAAGGCTGTAAGAACCACCCGAATGTTCGGGTACACCAGAAATCAACATTTTTTGTTTATAAGCATTATTAGAAGAATAAGACATGGCAGCTTCCAAGTTTCGATTAGGCTTAGGTTTGTCTAGAAATTATTTGATTGCATCAATTTTAGAGTAATTACGGGTTAGTTTAATAAACTGAAATTGGATAATATTGCTGGTCTACTAGACTAGATTTCATTATTTTAGTAAATTTTCAAATTAGAGAAATGTCATGTTAGCATATTGAATATCTTACTTTGCATTCCGCATCTGTATCGTTTTATTTCGATTTAAAAATTTGTACTTCGATTTAAGAAAACGATTTCAATTCAATAAACAAATGTTATCATAAATTTGAAAATCTTTTTTTTGCTAGTCACGCAGTAAAGTGTTTTGATTAGTGTACAATTGACTAACCACCAATACAATTAATCAAACAAAACTACTAAACTCTGACCAGTCTTAAAATATTGATACTAAATTATTTAGAATTCAGATTATGATGCCTTTCTTTGAAGAAGCGATCACTAGCGATATGTGTTTGATGAATGATATCAGGTTTTTTCTTCCACCAACTGCACATTTGGCTGTTTGTACATTTTTGACATTTTTTGAGGTTTTACACTGACATTAAACAAAGAAACCACCTTCATTTGCTTGCTAAGAACAGGATTTATGCAACGGTTTGTTTCTTGTTGAGTGATGAACAATTATGCTTCTGTGATAAATTCAGGTTTTGAACAGGAAATTTTTCTATTATTTCTAGTTTTGTTATATAATTCTTTTATTTCATAAACCTGCTTAGCAATTATCTCACGATATCCATAAGAAGCAGTGAACTCGGAAAAATAAGCTATGTCATGAATCAAGCTTTAGTTATTTAACATTAGAAAATCCAATTGTTCTATATCTTAAATTCATGCAGTTGTCAGAATTGACGCATTCAAGTAAAACTAACGAAAATAAATCAAATGAAAGAAAAGTGTCCGAAGAACACTATTTAAATTCTCATTACATGAGGCATTACAAATGCATTTAAGATGTGCAAAAGGGGCTATTTTGACCGCTTGGACTTTCTAGTGTTCAGAAATGTTGCTAGTTTTTCATATGTGTATATCAATGAAATTTCAGATTGCTTCGATTTCAGATTATATTATAAAAGTTTTGGATCATCTTCATTAATCTTATGGCAGTAGATTCCTTCCTCCCCTGTCATCTGGTAAAGGTCATGAGTATGATGACCTCGAAGTATAATGTCGTTGACTTTCTTTGTTGATGGGTTTTTGTATATTCGTCCATGCCCATTATTGAACTGTGTATATCTTAGTTAATTTAGCTATTTACACTGTTTTAATTTGAATTGATTAATCCATGGTTCAATAGTTTATTATTGCTTGTAGCAATTCCAAGCCGATATGTTCAAATATATACATAAACATGTGAAATTTACCATTTACATCCTGAGGTTAAAACGTACAAGTCAAAACATAATTAAGAATAATAATAAAAACCTAAATAATGCTGTTTTGCCAGGTGTTTTTTGTTGGCATAATAAACTGTTCCTCTAAATTTTAGGTTATTTTTAAAAATTGCTTTTCTAAATTTTCTTCCACAGTATTTTTTACTTTATTAATGCTTATACACTAGCTAAAGCAGGCATTTTATTTTAACATCAACTTTGTAACTTCTTGTAACTTAGTAGAAGCACATAATTGAATCTCAGTACATGCCTAGTAATCGTTTAATTCTTTTGAAATATAGGAAATAAATTGCGTTCTCTGACATATAGGAGAAGAGATATCGAAATTTCGAAATAAAATCAACTTTGGTGGAATTATGTCATTCAAAGGATGTTAATCATTGTTAAGGTCACATCTTTGACCATATTAAATGGTTTCACTTTCAATAAATTGTGTTTCTTTACACTCGATAAATGCTAATACATCTTTTCACAACTTTGTATTATTTAGAAAACTTGTTAAACATGAAACAATTGAAATACTCTATGAAAGAACCTATTTAATAAGAGAAATCTATACAAATGCCTTATGAAGTATTTTGAAAATGCTGATGGCATTTATTGATTATGATTAAAATCATTCAGGGAAAAGTCAAGTACTTTTTATGTCAATTTTATCAAAAATGACATCATTTTGAGATTTGATTTTGATGTGGGATATCTAAACTTGCATTATTTTTTTTTGTACAGAAAATGACAATTCTCATACATCTCTAAACACCACCCTAATGTAGGTTCTATTGTAAAGCTTTAAAAAACACCACTTGCAGGGCAATGCACNTCAGTACATGCCTAGTAATCGTTTAATTCTTTTGAAATATAGGAAATAAATTGCGTTCTCTGACATATAGGAGAAGAGATATCGAAATTTCGAAATAAAATCAACTTTGGTGGAATTATGCCATTCAAAGGATGTTAATCATTGTTAAGGTCACATCTTTGGCCATATTAAATGGTTTCACTTTCAATAAATTGTGTTTCTTTACACTCGATAAATGCTAATACATCTTTTCACAACTTTGTATTATTTAGAAAACTTGTTAAACATGAAACAATTGAAATACTCTATGAAAGAACCTATTTAATAAGAGAAATCTATACAAATGCCTTATGAAGTATTTTGAAAATGCTGATGGCATTTATTGATTATGATTAAAATCATTCAGGGAAAAGTCAAGTACTTTTTATGTCAATTTTATCAAAAATGACATCATTTTGAGATTTGATTTTGATGTGGGATATCTAAACTTGCATTATTTTTTTTTGTACAGAAAATGACAATTCTCATACATCTCTAAACACCACCCTAATGTAGGTTCTATTGTAAAGCTTTAAAAAACACCACTTGCAGGGCAATGCACACTTTCTTATAGAACCAAGTCGAATTTTAATGCAACGCTTTTGCAAACATCTAAAAATTAATATATATTCAATGGAGAATTTGTGATTGAAAAGATAATAGTCAAATAACATTTCTTTAGTATAGCGTTAATTAAAATATGTGATGCTGTTTATTATTGTGTAAACCATAGTAAAGAATGCAAAAAGCCTTTAATTTAAATGAACTGCGATAAGGTATATTATTTTTAACATGTCTAATAAAGAAGATAATAATAATTGAATTCATTTCATTCGTTAAATAAACTTTCTATGCAACGGGTTTTCTTTTTTACTGTGGAATATTAGGTCATTCATTTGAAATTAATATGTGTAAATTTAAACTGTTTCGTTAATTTGTTAACAAAATGCAAAAGAAAAGTTATGTTTACTATTACCAATACAAGTTTACATATAAGTAAAGAAGAAGTTACTCCAGCAGTGTTAGGAGAATTCATTAAAAAATATATGATAATTTCTATAATCAACACTATTGTATTACATTATAAGAAATAACTACTGTATTTTTTATCAATATCTGTACATTTTTGATAAATGAAATGACATTGTATTAAAACGAATGCACAAAGTTTTATTTGCTTTCTTTTTATTCTCTTTTTCGCGTTTTGCATATTGTGTTAGCTTTGACTTTGAACAATGAAATGCAGATAAATTGCAAATTAAATCAAACCACTAAATTTCCCACACATAATTTTTCAAAGAAATGTTGTGAAAATGTAAGTAATTTAATGATATGCAGTGGGATTTAAATTTTAAGTCTAAGAAGATTTACAATAATGCAATGTTGCTGAAGTAAAATAAAAATACTACATATAGTAGGCGAACAAGTCAAGCATTTTTTTTTCATAAGAGGTTATGTTACATCAGCTGCTTACCTGCTACAAGTGGAATTTTTCAAGGGTCTTGTTTAGTACAATGGCGAAAATGCAATGCCTTTTTTAGTTTTATTTTGACATTTTTGCTTTATGTGAAATCAGAAATTTAATATTAAAATAAAATAGAATAGATAAAAAATATAATAGTAATCTTGGAAGTTGAAATTACTTTAACAAAGTAAACAAATTTTTACTCCTCAGATTTGGTAAAAAGGGTCAGAAGCGGAAATTCTGGTATTTTTTTTCTGTTTTATGGGCTTCATAACTATAATGACCAGATCTACTTAAAACTTTTGGAGTCATTGAAGAGAGTAAATGATTTCTCAAATTGTAGTTGTGATTGCCTATATTTGCTTTCTTTAACAGTTCCTGGAATTTATAATCTCCATATGTGATACTTTTTTTGCCTTTGATTGGACTCTCTGTAATTTCAAAAGAAATTCAAAAGCTGGTGACACATAATCCATGAAACTTCGCACACTAGCATTGTACACTGCTTCTAACTTCCTTTCATTAATTATTGGCCTAAAGCACTTTCATACCATATAAACGGCTAATGGTTCTTAACTATATCTGTAATATAGTGGTCATTACTTAAACTATTGTGTTTGGTGACACACAAAAATTGATCTGATTACATATAGTAAGATCACTTGCTATGTTCGTCAATGATTTATTTTTTCAAAAAATCAATTAGTTGGATTTGGTGAGATTTAACTTGACTAAATTGGAATAACACCAAGAAACTACATTATTGAATTCGAATGTAAATTATTTTCAGAAAATACAGGGGTTACAGTACAAATGTGATCAGCGTATTTAATGAATCAGGTTGTTACCATTCGAGGTTTTAAGGTCACATAAGAAAATGCAGAATAGTTCTGGTCCTAGAATAGATCCCTGGGATACAGCACTACGAAACCCAGACAAACAACTCTTGTGATGCCCAATTTTGACTTGCTGTGATCTCTCAATCAGGTAGTCTCCAATTCATTTAATAAATCCAGTTGTGATAGTTTTTTAGGAAGGAGTTGATGAGGTACTGAGTCAAATGCCTTACTAAGATCAAACGATATAAATATGACTGGAGCTACAATGCTAGAATATAGTAATGTGGCTATTTTATCAATCAGCTTATTTTGAGGAATACCAGTACCTCTGCCAAGTTGGTATGCAAACTGAGAATCATCAGTTATATCAGCTTGTTGCGCGACAAACTTTATCACAATTTTTTCTAAAATATGAGAAGGGACAGGAAGCAATGATGTAGGTAAAAGTTGTTTGAGGTTGGTTCTAAAAGTTTTAGGTATGGCACTAACATGTGTTAATTTCCACTTTAGTGGGAAGTGCTTAAGTATGAATAATGTGTTAACAATATTACGTATGAGTTCAACCAGAAGGTGAGCTGCAGATTTGTAGATAATGATAGGAATGTCATCGTTACGATCGGAATACTTAGGTTTTAAGGCATCAAGAGGTGTGCAATGACATTCCCATATTGAATCCCAAGTATTAAGATAAAAAATACATCAGATTGATTAAAGTTTTGCTCACATTCATATGCAATATTATTCAGAGATAGTTCCAGTAGCACATAGCGTTAATATAGAATTTCTTGGTTTGCTTCTCTTATTATCATTTACAAATTTCCAGGAATAGCTTGCAGATTTATGCATTTGCTCACAATCTATTTCTAAATGGGTAATTTCAGCATCCAATTTAACTTTATAATGTATAAAGGCTATCATATCATTTGATTTGAGTTGTGGGGTTTTTTAGCATTTTTTTGTGAATTCATAATAGATCTATCTAAGTCGGACTGTCATAAGTCATACATTTTACATGTAATGGAAATAACCGGTAATGCAATCTTAGGAGTCAGCAAAATACCTTTGTTCTATTATTTCCTAATAGGTTGAAGTTTTCGGTATTTATCTCTAAGCGCTTCATCAATGAGGATAAGCTCAATTACTGATGTTGAATGAGTAGCTTTCGTCAACATGCTAAATAGATTTAGATGATTGGTTAAAATTAGGCAGATTTCTGTTTACAAATTCGTTATTGAAATTACCAAATAATATTATGTAATATGTTGGATAATCAGTGAAGAATCTACTAGGGTATTTCGAGAGTAGTTCCTCCAAGGGAAAAATAATTATCCCCTGGAGCAACATCATTAGGCTAACATACAATGAAGCAGGTAGAACAAATATGAAACTAGAATATATTCAGCAATATATCCTGAACAATTTTTTTGCCCAATTTCCTGACTGCAGACTCGGATGACCATGTTATTCTCCAGAAAGTTGTTTTTGTTCAGAATTTATTTTGGGCCTCAATTGTACTAGTTGTGAAAGAACAGCTGTCGGGATGGGTTGGACTTGGCCCGAAATTTTCTGCCCAAGTTTATCCCTATTTCATCTTCATCTGAGACAATGGTTCGATCTGCAATGGTGCGATTCGTATACTTTCATTAGCTCTTTATTTGACACAACATAGTTTATTTGATAGAGAAAAAAGTGCACTTAGATTAAAAAGGCTAAGAAAACGCGCTGTGTTCGTGGGCACATATGAAAACGTGTCATACCAAAATAATATTTTAGAAAATCCGTGCGGTGCTGTACTTAAGAAACTAAATACTTCATAGACAGTGAACTAGCCTAGAAGTCAGTAGGTTTGCTTCAAAAAGCTTGCAAATATGGCAGATAGTAAGTTTAGCATTGTTTATTACAATGTACTTTGCTTTGCAGTTTTGAAACGATAATATAGGAAAAATAAGCATGTTGTTTAGACTAATTGGCTTATAGTGAGATAGTCTTATTAACTGGTCACCAGTATTTCTAAATTCAAAACTGTAAGACTGGAATCCTAAAATGAAGAGGCAAGAAAATATTTTATTTATGCTTTCGGAAGATTTCAAGAACTGAAGTTAGTGTTGAGGAAGCATGTGCATTATACTAATATTATCAGCTGTTTTATTCAATTTAGTAGAGATGATGAGATAATTAGTTTTAGAAGGAAATGAGCGAACCTGTTGTTAGTAACTACGTTACAAAAGAGAACCTCTTCTTAAAATTTTGAATTCCATCACTGGATATTACCTCCAAATCAAAGACGATATAGAAGCTACCACTTGGTAGAAACTATTCTTTTACGAAGCTACAGCTATTACAAAATAATTCTGCAAGATTTGTTTTCGGTCTAAGAAAATATGATCATGATAGTCCGGCTACTTATCAGCTCCACTGGTTAAAAATTCCTCAAAAGATTACTTATAAAGTCTGTCTAATTATCTGGAAGTCTCTGAATGGCATGCGTCCACATCACATTACATAACAGAGTTCTTAAGTTAAATGATGAAATCAAAAGAACAATAAATGTAAAGACCTTAAATATTCCAAAATCTTTTGATCGTGATCATGAAATCCGTTTCTCACATAGTGGTGCTAAGCATTTTAACAATCATCTACCTCATCTTAGAAATGAATGCAACATTATTCTTTTCACAAAGGGTCTGAACCACTACTTATTCACTGAACAGCTTCCTGATTTGAATTTCTAGAGCTGATCTTAATTGTAGCGCACTAGAAATATTTATAAGCTTTTTGTGCGCACATACAAGAAATATATTATTACTATTATTATAATTATAATTATTATTATAATTAACATCAGGGGTGCATTTATTAGCCAACAATTAGAGCTCATCCAGTTTGTTTTTAGATGATATGATTCAGGTTGTAGATTTAGTCAATTAATGTTGATTTAAATGCTTCATTAAATGTTTCGAATCTCTAAATCTTAAGTGTTTTTTTAACTCTGATTTGGATGAGATTGAAATGTTTTCTTCATTTTTTAATTCATGTTCTGTAGCAGATAAGCAATGGGAAATATAAATTCGTTTACCAAGATTTTTCAGTTTATATGAATTAGTGAGCAATTTTTTAAAAATCCATTCCAATCCACACTTGAGAACTAGTGTACATGCCCAAGCATGTGAATACATTCAAATTCTCCTGATATCCTGATCAGTAACAAGAAAGCCAAGAATGTAATAAAGATTGCTAGTATCTTCATCTAACTTTTCAGCATAATCAGTTGCTTTGGACTCATGAATCTCATTGATTCTTCTAATGAATTCAATTTCTTGTTTAAGTTATTCATTTTAATTGAAAAGGCATCAGCAGAGTATTGCACAGCAGCATCTTTGCTAATATCACTTGTAGCTGAACTTCTATCGCCACTTTGAAGACATTCATTACAGAAAAACAGAACGTTGTTGCATACATCTTCAATGGTTCCATTAGATTTTAAGGAAAACAGGTTGCTTTCTAGTGCATGTTTTTGTTCTTGTTAAAACATATGAACACATTATTGTTATAATAATATTAATAATAGCATTGTTATAATAATAATAATAATAAAAATAATAAGAATCAAAGTAAATTTATTGCGCAATAGATGTATAAAAAAATCTGCTAACTAACACATGACAAAAAATTAAGTATAAACAAATAAATAACTACAAATTAATATGTATATTGTTATATTAGAAGAAATTGTTTCAATTTTTTTTCTAAACTTTATATGGGTTTTTTCTATTCGCGTTTCGTGATCTAAATTATTCCACAATTTAATTGATATGTAATGAAAGCCATTAGAACTTTTATCTAAACACAAATTTTTGCGATCACTCATTTAATTTAATATAGTCATTAAGGAAAGGGAGAGATGTTTGTAGAGACTTGAATTTAAATAAGATAGATAGCATATGCATATGAATTTGATAAAACGGAGATAATATTTTATATTTATTACGATATACTGATGCTTCGTCATGCTTTTGTGCAAAGTTTAGAGATTTTATACACCAATTAAATGTCTTTGATAGAAGTATACGATGCTTCAAATTTAGGTTAGTTAAAAGAAAAGAACAGTATTGAAAATGAGACAAACAGAAAACATGTTATAGTTGTTTATTATAACTGCTTGATATTACAGTGCGTAAGTCATAAAGATATCTAATGCCTGAAATAATTTTAAAAATATAAAAATAATTATATTAATAATAATAATAGTAAAAATATTAATAAAAATAATGTGATAATAGGATGGTAGGTGACTGAGATCATTGATTAGTAAACAGCACTGATCTCGAAACATGCAACAGATCTGCAAAGAACAGGCTGCCACACAATCAGAATTGTGAGCCCAAGAAGTGGCAGTATGTTCTCTAGACAAACTGAAGGATCGTGACATTAGTGGATAAAGTGCAAATCAGAATGACAATAGGGTATTATACAAGAGGTATGCAAGCTATAAAGATGTTGAAAAATGAAAAACAGTAGAAACAAGTAGAAAGAGAAGCAGAATAATCAATAGACTTGGAAACTGAAATAGCAACCAAAGAACTAGGTTGCCATTTCCAAAAAGAATTAGCTGTAGAGATAGCAATAGTTAGCAAATTATTAGTGAGCAAAAAGCATTAAGGCATCACAAATGCATGCAGGTGAATGGGAGAATGTGAGTGAGACATGAAACAGAAAAGAAAACGGAAAGCTAAGGCCAATAGAAAGTCAGCCTTGGAAACTTAAAATTGAGAATAAAATAGTTAAGATAAGCAATAGATTGACAAGGTTAGGTCAAGTAAATAGACTAGGATTGGCAAGGGAAGATTATAGGATTGTAAGAAAGTATATGGTAAGAGACAATGTGAAACTTGCAACTCAAGGAGGTCAGTTCTAAGAGATGTAAGGGAAAATATTGCACCTAGAGTAGGTGTGCTTCAGTAATGATCTGAGATAGTAAATGGGGAAATGAGCTGGCTATTTAATACAGTAGAGACCAATGGAATTATAAGGAATTTCTAGATAAGGAGATAGGAAAGTGGCAAGCTGAGTGTCTAACAAGCTCCATTAGTATTTTGGTCGGCTTAATCAAAATCAGAGAAAGGCTGAAGGGAACAGGTATAGGGTATAAGTTAAAGAAAAGTGGTAGAGCAGGGAGGCACCTATTACATATGGATGACTTGAAGTTGTATGCCAATGCAAGGAAGATGTTGCAAAACTAAAGCAAGCACTTCAAAACATAAAGTAGAAAGGCTAAATTAGACTTTGGATCAGAGGCAAGTGTATAGTAGAAGAAGGCTTGAGGGCAAGCAGTTGAAGCAAAATTGAGGACTGGAGGGAAGTCAAATACTTAGGACTATAGAGAAAGGCAGAACCAATCATGAAAAGATGAAGGAATGACTAAAGAAAGACGATGAGGAAATAAAGAAAGAAGAAATGAATTATAGAACAGCGTAAAAACAGTATTTAGATATAGATAGATAAAAATGAACTGAGGGAGCTAGCAGAAAGACCACGAGATTACTAGTAGCAAAGGTTGAATTCAGACTAAATAGATATGTTGATAAATTGTAAAGTAAATGCAGCAAGATGGTAATGAGCTGCTTAGAGTTAAGAAAGTGGTAGTACCCAAGACCATAAGATTGAAGTAAAGTGCAGATAAACAAACTAGAGGTTAATTGTTAAAGGTAAGTAGGGAACCGAGAGAAATTAGAACTAGGGAAAGAAGGCATTCATTATAAGATAGAGACAGACAATTGATTGAGAATTCTGAAGAAACACAGAAAACTGGTACAGAAGTAAAATACCGCAAGTGACTAAAGAGTGAAATAGAAGCCCTGATAATGGCAGCATCCGAGGCTAAAACGATTTCATTTGAATATTAAAAGGGCACACTCATCCATCATAAATGGCATTACCTGATTTTTTTAAATTAAATTATGTTGATGCTGTTTTTCAAGCCCAGTAATTTATAAATATTAGCTCCTTCCTTCCCAAAAACTAAATCAATAATCGAGTTAAGTAATTTCAAATCATCTGCAAGTATAAATGCTAATGAGTTATGCAAGAAAGATCCTAGGACTTCAACTTGACAGAGATAAAACAGTTGATAAACATAACCTAGATACATTGAGATTTTTTATAAATATTAAGTAATTTTTGCTGCTAGTGTTTAGAAGCACCAAACTTATTTTAAAGCTTATCAATTAGTAATTAATTTAATTATTTATGGTAATTTTTTATCATTTGCTTTGCTAAAATTGAGATAAAATGCAAGAGTATAATGATAAACTTCACTTACATAATTCAGAGTTGTATAATAGTTTATCCTTCCTCTAAAATGCCATATTCATGATGAACTCCAGTGTAAAGTTAGTTATCGATCAGTTTCTCACAAAGTCAATAATGTTTTGGTAGGGTTATGATTGGTCTATAATTATATACATTGCTCATATTGTCTAACTTATGCAAAGGACAAAAATTTTTGCCAAACAAGATGATGATTTCATATTCCAAATATATTTGAAAAGTTGTAGACATGAAAAGTTAATTCCTTAGCACAACCTTTCTAAAATCAACTAAATATGCAAACAAAGCCCAATTCTAAAATGAATTACATCGATTGAAGTATCGTCACATTGACTCAATTGAATGTCATCCAAAAAAGTTATTAGGGACTAAACGCGGCAATAATACATATATATATATATATATATATATATATATAATATACTATATATAC
>CABFPE010000240.1:703825-717829 GCA_900660155.1 Hofstenia miamia
TATATATATAATATACTATATATACCAATTGGTCGTGTCGGATTGAGTCAAACATTACCCGGGTCAGGCCATGATTCAGGATGCATATTCTTTAAAATTTGTCATAAAAATATTTAATATGATACAAAATAATAAAGAAAAAACATTTTTTGTTACTATAATCCTAGTCGGGTCATGTCAGAAACCAACTAGAGGTCGATTAATCTCAAAACATGCTGAAGATTAGACCTATTTGGTAATAGAAAATTATAGTACTAAGAGTAACAGAAAAATCCTTGAAAGTTAGCTTTTTTCTAATCGCAAAATTTTGCTTGCAAATTTATGTGCTAAGTATACTATTCTCCCAGGCTGTTGAAGCCAATGAAGATCATTTATGAAATGCATGTTGTATATTTTGTGTAGGATGTTCTCGAGTCTCTTTATAGCATCATTATATGAGTTACTCTTGATAATGAAAGGAAAGCAATAAAAAAATAATCACAATGCAGTGCATTTTAAGTTTCCATTAAGCCATTAATCTACAAATAATGTGTGATTGTCGGCAGTTTTTAAACTATTTTAATGCCCTTCAACAATTAGACCTAATTTGTGATTTCGTGATTCTTAAGGCAGGTGCAGTCCTAGAATGTCTTTAATTGGCTGTGGTTCAATCATTTTCTATATTATTACAAAGGGATAATTTGCAATTTATTAAAATCAAATCATCTTTCAAAAATTGCAAAAATGATTTTTAAGATTCTCCACAAAGACTTTGAGGTATATATATATATATATATATATATATATATATAAAAAACACTAAAACTTATTTATACTTCAATATTCACATAAAGCTTAGACAGTTTTTAAAAATAGGGATGTAATAGGGGGTGGGAGGAGCTTACTAATTAAATTCGATATTTTCCGTAACAATAACAGACGCATTTTATACTGCTTAATTATCCTTTTAATGTAAAACCTAAATGAAGAAAGGGCATGACGTAATTTAATAAATCGTGAAAAATTTTATTATTAACATTATTTTTATACCATTTGTCCACCATTCCGTACTAAAGTTCGAAAAACAAATTTTGGAATACCCCTAGTCTACAGACAAGTGGGTGGAGGGATCAGGGACTTAAAGTTTACATTAAAAATGTAGCATCTAGTTTCATGAATTCTGATAGTTGTCTTTCAAGTATACTATTATAGGACATCTAGGTGTATATAAATCCCTAGGTTTACTTTTAAGCAATTACATTTACTTAATAGATGAATAGTGGTGAGCTGAAATATTGAGAAATGACTTGACATATCTCTCTTAATAATATGAAATGCACAAGTCTGACATTTATTTATATAAGATGGAGGTATTAAATGAAAAAGTGAAGAGACTAAGCTAAATCTAAATCCTTTAAAATTTATCAAAGTAAAAGAACATATATAATAATAATAGAAATCATAATCAGAAAAATCTATTAGATGCAGACGTGAGTAATTTTGGCTTCAACGTAATTATGATATATAACAACAAGATCGAAAGTAGGAAAACTAACTGCTCAATAATTTGTTGTTCATTAGATGTTCCAATTTCTTTATCAAAGTTAGTAAGTTGAAGTCACCAAGAAAGCATATTTCTTATCTTCTATAACTGGATTGTTTAATGACCTTATAAAACATGATAAGAAAATAAACAAGAAGCAATGTATGAACAAACATCTTGACACAGTGACTGATAATGGTTTGTATGTGGAGCAATATACTGTAGATACATGTAGTAAAAATAAATACAAAGTTTTATGACTTGCACATCTAAAATTCCGACATGCCTATCACATAATTGACTAAAATAATTACATCTTCAACAAGGATGGTGCAACCACTATGTCGTTTGATGAAGATGATTTCCTTGTTTCTAATGCAATAAAGAAATGAGAGCTAGGAACGTTGAATCTAAAATATATTTAATTATTGATCGTTTTCTGTATTTTGTTAACCAATTCTTAGTATTTCACTAATATAGAGTAACCTTGTGAACATTTTACAGCTTTGGTGAAAGTCCTTCATTATCCCATTTTTAACAACTAATTTTTAAACTAAGAGAAAACTATTTTATAATCGTCGATAAGTAAACTGTTGTCAACTTAATCAAAAATTAACAAGAGCAGACTATAATATAAGTCACTGAAAGTATTTTAACAAATTTACTTCTGCATTTAACATTTCTTTTGGAATTATGCAGTATTAATATCACTTTGACTGAAGAATGACAATTTCTACAAGGAATAATTATTGCTTCTGCTCAAAGCTATTTTGGCTTATGGGGAGATTTACCTGTTGAAATGAAGCGAAATATTTGGAAAATGTTCGACAATAATTTACGATACAATTTGAAATTACGAAGTTTGCAAATGAGATTGTAAACTAGTGCATTTCATGATAGTTTTCCTATAGAATTCCGTTTGGTTTTGTATTTTCCGTTGCATGAAATTTATTGCGATTATATATCAAAAGAAATTTGACGAGTTAATTTACGACGTAACAGATTGCAGATATTTACAAGGTAACATAAATCTTCTGGCGAATAAACATCTCATGTAAATACAAATGAGTTGTTTGCAATGGGAATGATATCTATATCTACATAAAATTGTCAACAACATTTTAATATATTCATTTAATAGAATTTAATAATAATAATATATTTATAACTTTGATACAATTATTGAGCATAAAATGATATTTATTCATTGTTTCAAGTTAATTAAGTTTAAATTGATTTACTTGATAAACAGATCTAGAAACCCGTTATCCCTACCTAACCTGACCAATTTGTTTTCCATTCATTTACAATATTTTATGTTTCCCTGTTGGCAAATTAATATTGAAAACTGGTTACATTTTCACTTTAGGGGCTCAAGCAGAATTTATGCAATGCAGTAATATGTTCAAACCTGAATTTTACAAGATCAATATTAATAATCCAGTTTTTAAGATATCGATTTAGAGATCCCGAGATTCATTAAGAAATCAATTTAATTTTTAGTTAGTATTTTCTTAATTGTGTAGGATTTCCTTTTTACCTTTTTAAATGTTTGTAATTATGTACTTTATTATTGCTATTATTTCTCTAGCATTCTTCATGAATTGCATTCTGGCTTCGATAGTGATACATTTAGGCAGCTTTCTACATATTCCTTCAGGTCGAATGTCTCTGCTACAAATGCTTCCCAACCGCTTAGCGGTATATTATCTCTGTGTTGATTTGACATTTACCGAATATTAGCATCCCTATTTGGTTGGAATGCTCTTTCTGTTGCTAACAACTTTCTGCTGTCCACATCGAGCAGTTTCAGCTCATTTTGTCCTTTGGTATCTAGTAGTCCCTAAAAGTATTGCATTAATATAATAATAATAATACTACTACTACTAAAAGACTTTATTTAGTCATGTTACAGACTACAAAATATCTATAAGAGTTTGCATTTACAATCAATACAAAAACAAAATATAAAACGGCTGCAACATTCCCGAGAATAATTATCTTTTAAAAAATTGAAAAATATCACCTTTAATGTTTCTTTAAAAAATCTAGGTCTTTTATAAATTGACAAATTATACTTGGCTTGAAGACAGTTCACGTAATAAACAGTTCTTGTGAAAAAAGACTTTTCTGTTCCTTTCAAACGAGTTTTTTGTATAGTAAATTTGAGTCTATTACTACTACGTAAACCAGGTCGTGAATTTTTTGCAATGCTGACATATTTCCAAACGTCAATATCATACATACCAGTTACTAGTTTATTGAATAAAATGATATCATTAAATTGCAATAAAAGGGATATTGGTAAAAGATTCAATTTTAACAAACGGTCGCGGTAGTCCATTGAGAATCCAATAATCCACTTTGAAGCCCTGGATTGTAATTTCTCCAAACATAATAAGTTGCTGACATTGGCATGCCAAACAGAATAATAATAATAATAATAATATTTACTAACATTATAAAATGAAAATATAAGAAACAAAAATAAAATATAATTAAACAGCATCATAATAAAACGTAGAATCCCTTTTGAGTGGAATCACTAATGATATTATTAATTCACGAGAACAAAAAATTGTTAATTTGCATGTGCCTGAGTTATTTTGTTCAGACAAGAAAAGACGTAAATTGTGCAAAATGAATTATTTATGCGTCGTTTATTGAAAAAAATCTTAAATGCTCTTAACTGCTTTAATTACTGTTTGCTTTTTAGTCAACTTTGAAAAAATTCTAGCCACGACCCTGCCAATGGTCTCCTATGTTTTTTCAAACTGCTGCGACCACTACTTTTCCTGTATTTCTTCTAGATACCCTTCAATTTTGACTTTCTCGTTAATTTGAAGCTTCTTCTCCTTTAGCACTCTATGTCTAGCACTGCTACCATTATCTTTACTCTTTTACTCCCAATGATTCCCTGCAACGTCTGATGCATCTAATTAATGTTGCCCAACATTACCAACCGTTAATTTTCTTAACAATGCTTGTCCCCTTATGTAAACTACTTCTAGTGAATATAGGTATTGCACAAATACTTATTCAATGGCTAATCCAGACTCAGTATTTGAGTACTTAAATTACTTCACTTGCTTCTGCAAGTTTCCCTTGAAATAGCATACACCTTCAAATTGTTCAAATAATATCTTACATATATCCCTTCAAATTTCACGTATTATTCTCATTATAATAATTATTATTAATAATATTTTCTCATTCCTTCTCACAGTCTCACGCTGGTATCACTCTCAGATCGGGAAACTCACCAGTTACCAGGGAGTTTGAGAAGTTTCCCCAGTACCCTATCTGATCCGAACAGTGCTTTCTTCTGGACTTTGGTAATCACTACTCCTCCAAGTAGCCCCTATGCTTCTTACTCATTGCTCCGAATGCTCCTAGTACTACCGGGACTACTTTGTTCTTCCTTACTTTCCACAAACTCTCTATTTCCTCTGCCAACTCCCTCAGCTGTCTATTTTCACTTTCTCATTGCTTTCTACATTCCTGTCCTTTACTAGTGCTATGTCTATCACTGTTGCCATTGTTTCCTGCTGTTCTACCACTACTATATCTGGCCTCCGCACTTCTATCACCTTGTTCGTCTGTATGTTGAATTCCCACAGTATCTTAACCTTCTCGTTTTCTATGACGCCCTGTGGCTAATGCTCTTACCACTTGTCTCCTGCTTCTAATCCCTGCTGCCTGTCCTTAACATGCTTGAACTTATGCATATTCTGTGCCAACTTCTCACACCCTTCTATCAGATGATCTACACTTATCACTTACCTCAGTTCTTTGTCTATGTGCTTCTTCACCCTGCTTGTCCTTATTTCTTGCTCCTGTGCTGCGATTATCAGTATTTCTGTTTTTCTCTTTAGTCCTGCCTTTGTTAACCAATTGTCTGTCACACATTTTTGTATTCCTCCAGTATTCTCCATGAATCACCTTCTGCCTATACCTTGTTTGCTTCTCTAATTTTCTTAGCGATTTCTGTAAGTTGGTCTTCATTTTTATGACGTCACAAAATCAGACCAATTTAGAGAAATCGTTAAAAATATTTTTTTCTATGACTGCTCAAGAAAATATATGGGCGAATAAGGCCACGGTTAGACTACGTGATTGGTAGAAATCACGTAGTCTAACCGTGGCCTAAAATGCAAATTGCCCCAAAATCTAGCAAACATTTCCTTTAAAGAAAGGCAGCACTACAATGAGTATTGCTTCACGATGCAAAAAGAATCTCTGTTATTTGCTTTGAAAGTTCACAGAGAATTTAACAAACTTTTTCAAACAGTAGTTTCTCAGAGTCAGATCAGAGCCGAAATTTTCGGAACGGAACAAGAGGGGACTCATGCATTCAAGGATTGGGAGAATGCAAGTTTTTGGGAGGATCATTTTGGAGCAATTGAAATATTGAGCTCAGATTAAACTTTATATACAAATAGATTATTACAGGTGCACATACACAGTACACTGGATTCAGAAAATAAACGTATACTGCGCGCCTGATGAATGGCACATCCTTAAAAAACAATTATTTAGAAAGTCTTAGAAGCCTAAAAATTATCTGATTGGTTTGAAGTTTGGTATTTAGCTACATTGGAACATCCTCTAAAACACTATTATGGGGGGGGGGGCCACCAACCCGAAGCCACCTATAACTGCAACAAGTGTTTCTGCCGATGTTAATTAGATAGGCAAACAGCAATGAAATATTTGGCTTTGATAATTAATAAATATGACAAAATGATTTCGGTGATTTGTTTATTATAAATTATTTATTTTACATATTTATTTTTAATTATGCTTCACATGTGTAGTATTGTACATATAAATTTGGAAATACACTGTTTTGAAAGAATGATGCATTACTTAAGTTTACATATAATTTTGGGAAAGTTTCGGATCGAAACTTGGAGGACATTCCTAGAAAATCTGACCATGTTCCCAAAGCATTTGATATTCTAATATAAACTTAACTTTTTTCTTTTAATATTTATAGTTTTTTTCGAATCATTGTGCCATATTCAACTTATTGAATAGACGAATACTGCAAATTGCAAATGAATCACATGGAAAATTATGACAACCTAATTGTTTCCTATCATTAGATTGGATGTCATTGCTTAGAAATTTGAGAAACTCTTCTCGTTAATGAAATCATGCAGCATGCGTAATGCTTGATATTGTATTAGATAGATTGGAGCACGAATATTATAGGACGTTTTTATTTCGCTTATAAACTTATGTTTATCAATGTAATTTAATGTTCGTAAAGCCCAATTGTACATCTTTGATTAATGATGACCTATTTCGGGAATTGATATTTTGAAATGGGAAAGAACATTAAAGGAATTGCCCCCAGAAAAAAATAATTCAATAAGTTGCTAAATAACGATGATAAAAATATTTTTAATATTTCGAAACGAGGAATTCCTCAAAGATTATATCAACACACCTAAATAATTAATTTATGCACTTACCTTGCCTAACTACTTTAATTATAGGTTACACTATAAAATCAGCATTATCGTTTGGAAATGTATTCATGGCTTAGCGCCTAAGTATCTAAAGCACTTTCTTTGTAGGAAATAGCACCATTAGTTCTATTAGAAAGACATCATAGACTCGTCTTTTATGGTAAGTGGCCAAAGATAATTAATTCCATACAAATTGATGTCCTAAGTGAATAGCCTCTAGTTTCTTTCAAAAAACTATTAATAGATCAATACTACTTAATCCAAATAAAAAATATTTCATAATCACTAATTTTTACAGTATATCCCACGAGATTTTCTTTTGACAGATGTGCGCTGTATACAAATATTAAATGTTATATTATTATTATAATTTGGGTTATAAAATAATAAATGGACTTTTCTTAATAGATTTTCAATTTGTTGTCAAAAAATAAAATACGATTTTCAACATCAGTGTCTTTAGTAAGTTTATTGGTATGTTTTTACATTTTCAAAACACATGTATCATCTGGACATTGCCACATTGATAAATTTAGATATTGGTTACTGATTTTGACATACCATTAACATAAAGTTCAAACATAATTCGGCTTAACACAATCACTTATTGCTGTACGCCTTGACTTATGCTAAGAAAATGTGAGCATATTTCATCTAGTGATACACGCAGTTTTCTATTTGTCAATCTAAAACCCGAGAATGTTTTATATTTATAATGGTTTCTTGAAAAAATGCTAAACAATTAAAACTTACGAACTAATAAAGATATCCAAAATCTGAATGTATCACGAGATAGAAGAATGTCTTCTCTTGATTTATGTTCTTAAGAAGCTAAAGTCGGCATTTATTTTAGAGTTCATATTGTATTCAGGCTTATTGTACCATTTCACACACTGAACATTGAGTGAAATCAGGATCAGGTTCCGGACCCTCTTCCTGCAAGTATTACTACTAAGGTCGGCTAATTGAAGGAAACATTCGGTGATTCTAGCACGGAGAGCGCAGATCTGTGTTGAGCCTGATCACAGGAGTAAAGCCGAGGACTGAACTTCAGTTGACAAGTTTACACCTCTTTCACTTTGGCCACAAACTAAACAGAAACAGGCAACACGATCGTCACCAACCCTATGTGCAAAAAGTACACATGGCAACATCTTCGTCTACTCATTACTTAAAATGCTCTGTAAGTACGGGACTACTTACAAAGTCATTACCGTTAATACATTGGCGTTGCCCAGGAACCGCCACGTGGCGGCTGCCTAACTAAAACGGTTTAAGCGCACTGCCCTTTGATATAAAACAAAATTTTTCCATATTTTTAACTGTCGTGTTTAATATGTTTGCATTTTTTCACATGCTTAATTCTTTATATTTTCGCTTACGTTTACGTTCAACCCCTAGACATCTTGATTACTAGTTAAGGCTTTTGGACAAGTCGATGTAAGTGGTGCGATCATGGGACTACAGTATTAAAAGTGTCTGTTGTTATGAGACCTGAACGGAATGAATGGGCGTTGAGAAAAGTTCTGATTGCGCAGAAATCTGCTAGTTTATCGTCTAACTCAAACAAGTAGTACATGGAACTATTCCTAATTTCTTTTTGATGTGGCTTGAATATTTTCGGACCGAACTCAGACCTTATTTTTAGAAAAGGTTGATTTTTACCGGATTTCAAAATTCAGATAACAATTTGTCTAAAACAAAGCACAGAATATTTTATTTGCATACTTGGGCTAAGTTTTCTGTGCAAACTGCTATTAGGCGTCTACGGCATTTAGTAGAGTAGTATATATATATATATATATATATAAAACTAATTCTTCTGAGACTTTTCATAGATTTTGGTCTCACCTATGTATGAGTCATCACACTAATCACATTGATATTTGTATACAACTGATGATTCCAAAGATAATGGAAGTACGTCATTATTTTTTAAAATGTTTGATGTTTTACAAGAAGTTAGCGTTGGTATAATTTTTATTTTAAATTCTTTCAATTTTGCGTTTAGATGTTTTAATTTCATTTTAAGGTACATAAAATTTCTTTCAATGTAAGGCAACTTCCAATAGATGTTTTCTGGCAGTGAATTTTTCAATTTCTTTTCTTGATTAAATATTTTATCAATTTTTTTCTTTAAAAGTTTATGTGGATATCCGTTTTTGTAAGAATGGTAACTATTTCATCTATTGCTTTTGTTAAGTTTTTATAATTGGATTATGTTATATAGGCTTGGTTGATCAAAGTGATTTTATGTTGAGGACTACAATAAGAATTGTTAGGCATGTACAGTCCAGTGTTAGTTGACTCATATTCGATTTTTCTTGATGTTCTAGTTAATGTTCTATTTAGAAATGTCAACTTATTATTTTTTCATTTTCTTTTGTAAATTTTATTGTTGGTAATACGTTGTTAATCTTGAAATGAAATAATTTTACATCGTCCTCAGAATTAAATATGCAAAATATATCATCCACATAGCGAGAATAAAATAATGGAAAAGGTTTCATGCTTTCATTTTTAAATTGCCTTTCAATAATATTTAAGCAAAAATTTGCCATAGCTTTTCCAAGTGGTGACCCCATTGCAATTCAATTAATTTGTTTGTAAATTTTGCCATTGAAGATGAAATGGGTATTCGTGCAGGCAAGTGCCAAAAGTGTTCTTAAACTTTTATGATCCATTGGTAAATTTTCTTCTGGTATTATATTTATTATATGATCTATAGTTTCTTCAATAAGAATGTTGGTGAAAAGCGATTTTATTTGTCTAACTTTTGAAGGAAATCTTTTGTGCTTATAAGATTATATTCCTTTCGGATGAATTTTTTAAGTATTTCATCCATCTTTTTTGCTAAATTATAATTTGCACAGTTTATAGAACTAAGTATTGGACGAAATGGTGGATCAATTGAATTTTTATGTACTTTTGGAGGACCATACAAACGAGGAGGAGTACAGCCACATCTACGTGTTTGATTTAAGAAATCTTTTGAAATTTCATTTTTGTTACACAAAGTTCTTAGTGTACTATTCAATTTTTCTTCTTCATTAATGAATGTCTTTGTTAAATTTTCAGAATTCACCTTTTGAAATTTAGAATTGTCTAGTAAGATGTTATTCATTTTATTAATATAATCTTCTTTATTACATACTATTATGCCATTGCCTTTATCAAAGCAACAAATATAAATGCTTTCATTTTCAGATAATTTTCTTCATGCATTTACTAAATCTACGATTTTCTTAGGTATTTTAATCGGATTTCTCATGTATTTAGTAAATATTGATTTAATTTCGGTATTAAATTCCTCAATTTCATTTTTGCTGAACTTACATTGTCTTGAAATGCTTCCAAACGTGACTTCCGTTGAAATTTTATAACTTGTAACGTTAGGCTTTTTAAACCAAGACATATTAATTCCATATGACAATGCTTCTTCTTCCAATTTAGTTAGATTTCGATTTGAAAGATTCATTACAGTATTTTTGGCATGAAATGTTTCATATATATATATATATGCAAATTTGCTGTTGTTAACAGCAGGCCGCTTTGATCTTAACAGCAAATTTAAAAAAAACTTTTTCTAAATTTTCTAATTTACAACACAAAAAATGTCATTTCGTTTGCTAGATTTCAAAATACCGAATTTGTAAACTATAGGGCTATTATTCTGTTATTCAGAGTCTTTGAGAACGATGCCCAGGCCTGTAAACCTATAGGTCTGGCCCCAAGCATATACGAGGATAGTGCAATTTTAAGATTTGGAGGATTCAAAAAATATTTGATTTGAATTTTTATGAATCCCGTTTGCATGCACTTCTTTATTTGCATATTCTGTAAATGTGTACAATGTATTTTGAGATTTGTTGGTTTTGACTAATTTCCGAATTCCTAAGTTGGGCAAAAATTCATTTAATGAATCAATAATTTTGAATTTCATTTGCTCTTAATTGACCTAATACAGTATGATTTGGAAAAATAGACTCTCAAAATTTGGATTCGGATTCATAGACAAATTTATTGATTAGTAGGAACCTAACTTATGCATATGCACATAACTACAATAAAAGTAGAGATCCTTTCTTTGCGAAAACTATAGGCCAATGTCAATTACGCACCCATCTATTAAATTATTTGAAAAATTACTGCACGTTCAAATTAACCAATACCTTGCATCTGAGAATATTTTATCATCTAAAAAATATGGTGCAATTCTTTCAATTACTGAAAAAATATCTTCAAATAAATCCAGTTGCATAGCCCTTAACCAAAGCTTTTAATTCAATGAATTTTGAAATTTTAGTAATAAAACTAAAAAATTACGGATTTCAACAAAATTCCATTAAGTTATTTATGAGTTTTTTAGAAAACAGAAAATAACGTCTATTAATGAATAATATGAAATCTGAATATATATAACAACCGATCGAGGAGTGCCTCAGGGCACAGTACTAGGGCCAATTGTATTTGCAATATATACAAATGATATTATGAAACATGTGAAATATAGTGAAATATATCAATTTGCGGACGATATTTGCCTCATAAATACTGATAATGATGCATTTAGGGTCACGAAAAATTTACAAAGTTATATTGAAAATCTTTTTAGCTATTTCACATCCAATCAATTAAAAATCAATATTGAAAAAAATCAATTCGCTATATTTTCCCCCAATTCCGCAAAAGAAATAAACAAGTTCGAAGTAACTGTTAACAGCGTTCAGGCAAAGCAAGTGATCATGCTACAAATTTAGGTGTTGATATTGAAAAAGATTTAAAATTTGGTAACTTTCTTCTAAAAAAGATGCAAACAATGGCTTCTGGCATTAGATACATATACCACCTCAATAATTTTGCATGCATTTTGTATAGCGCAATTACATTATTGTTTATTTTATTTATTAAACTTAACACAAAAAACCTCTATTTATTTTTAAAAACTTTTAATTGATCATTAAAAACAATAAATTTTGCACGTACGCATGATCGTGTTACTGGATGTAGACGAAAGTATAATATATTGTCTCCACTTTATCCAATACAATTTCATGTAGCGGCAATTTAATTTAAGCATAAATATGGACCGAGAATCAATGACTTTTCTTGTTAATTCGTCAAAGATCACATAAATTTATTTGCAACAGTATTTCTTATACTTGTTCTCATCGAGCAACCTCTAATATTTGGAACAATTTAGACAATGAGATTAGATTGAAAAAAATTACAATAAATGTAGTAAAAAATTAAACATTGCGCTTTTTTCACCGACAAAACACAATTGGAGATATACAAGCATGCTAAACACATTTACCGATTTCTTACATTGGGTCACCACATACATATAGACATAAACAAAAATTTAAATTATAACTAATAAAAGATTCATCCTTGTTTTTTGTCGCATGTGTTATATTATTCAATATAAAAATGATTTGTTTTAACGCGATTGATTATCTCTGAATTTGAATTAATTGATCTCTGTCAAAGCTTAATAAGTGTTGTTGAATTGACTGCGAGTGAATAGTTTCAATAAGAATGCGCCAAGAATATTTTAGAAATTTACTTAGTATTGTGTGAAATAGATAATTCAACATTATTATCTGGAAATTTAGCTTGTTTCTCTAATTAAATGTTTACACACAATATAAAGAATTTTATGGCTTAAATGCTAATTGTTAGAGCAAATTCATTTCATGCAATGACATTTGTAAGAAATTCCTCTCAAATAGCTCAATGACATTGACAGAGACAATCTTTCTCTAATGACAGGCAATATCTCAGTCAAATGAAGTCTAAGAGCTAAAAAAATATGTAGCATTTCTCACATGCAAATGCAAGTATACACAAACATTAAATATATTCATTGATAATACAATTGAATAATTAGTTACAAGTTTGTACGTTTATACATGCATATATAAAAAGAAATATATATATATTTCTTTTTTTAGAAAGAGGGAAATATATTTGTCTTTGCCACCAAAGGGTCGAAAAATAGACCACATAAAAATTAAAAAGCGCTATAATCTATATCTCCATTTTTTGATTCCATCGAAACAAAGCTATTGAGAAATCTTTTTTGTTCTTTGAGCTGAATCATGGAGTCTTGGGTTCCTTAGTGGATAATTTGCGTCTCTTTCAGTAGGAACTAGAGATTTATGGAGTGATTTAAATCTTTTTTTAATTTTAATCCATAGTTTTTCATATTGAATTTGTCTTCTGTCATATAATGATTGTATTTTATAATGATTACATACAATTTGAAAATCAATATAAGGTATCAATATTTTAAATGCCCTTTGCTGAATTCCTTCTACATCTGTTTCTGATTTTTTGTTATAGAGTAATGCCAATAAGTGGACCGCAGTATTCAAAAACAGCACGAATTATTACCTTGTATTCTTTTATCATATCCTTAACATCAGTGGTTGAACGTCTTTAGAGAATAAGACAATGTAATCCTTTGGATGCTTAGAAATCATTGAATATATTTTTGTGTTCCATTTTAGGTTATCGGGGAAAAAAACTCCGAGTTATTAAAGAGATTTTACTCGTTCAATAGTGATATCGTTAATTGGAATTTTACATGGCGTATAAAATGAATGACAGAAACGAATTGTAAGTTCTTTCGTTTTTTGAGATTTAATTCCATTTCTGCATCAAATGTCTAATTTTTAACTTGATGAATCAGAATATTGGCTTTTTATGGTTGAGGTCGATGATATATCTCCCATTTTGTGTTGTCATCTATATATTTACTTTCCCAGAGACTTAAGAGAGAATTAACTTATAAAATTAGTAACCATGGTCCTAATTTAGTTCCTTGTGTACTCCTGCATTGAGGGTTTCCCATAAAGAAAGATTCCCGCATGGTAATTTGATTTGTTGTTTTCTTTGATACAGAAAAGATGCTATCCATTGATCCATCGTATAATAAACGAATTAACTTCTATGCATTTTAATATATATATATATATATATATATATATATAAAAATAT
>CABFPE010000240.1:741957-757925 GCA_900660155.1 Hofstenia miamia
AAAATATTATTAATATATTCTCTAGGTTTTCGGCTATCCAACCATTTGTTCGAAGTCAATTATTTTAATACATGTATTAAGTGATCACAAGTCAGCTAACCAAGAGAAAAACTCCTACACCTAACCTATGTGCACTTTTGTGATCTGGCACAGAGACCCTTGAATTGTTCTCTATGATGGATCCAGACCACTACTAAACACCACTCAATTAGCTTGACATTGTATTAAATACTCAAACCATTATAGTAGAACAAAATAAGAATTCCGAATAAAATTCTTTATCAATTGCTTACAATGTTTAATTCCTATTTATAGTAAATCTAGAAAAGTACCTGTCGATTCAAATTTAAACTTTTTGTCTGCCAAGATGGTGGCTAAGAATAATGGAAGAAATTTCGCTCCCTTGTTTTGCCAAAAGTATTATTATCAACCAATACTAATCTCTTATTTTTGACACATATTGTTTCTTGGTTGCATAATACAAATAAATCTAAATTAATCTAATTTATCTAAATACAATATTTTTAATCATCATTCCTTTGATCTTATTCTTGACTTTGCTTGACGTTTGCAGCTTTTTGGATTTTATTTGGATGATGCTACATTAATAAGTTAAAGTCATAATGTGCCTATGATAAGTAGAAAAATTCATGTAGTAAGCTTAAATGCATCACAAGCTGTTTGTAGAAAATTATATGAATTATGTTCTCATTAATAAAAAAAATGTATGTATGCATGAATAGAGTTTGAAACAGAATTAGTAAAGAATGTCACAAAATCATGTGACAATATTTGGGGTGAAAATTTCTATATTTACACATAGAAGCTAGTATTACTTTATCTATACCAGTGTACTATTCAATCAATATTCTTTGAGATTTATTAAATTTTGTCCTTGTAATTACTGTGCCTTGTATGCATTTTATGAGTTTTCTAAAAAATGTTAAATTTAAGGAGTATTGAAAATTTTTAATAACAATGAAAATATCTTTTTTGAAATTTCATTTCCATAAATTTCCATTAAATTTTCATTCCATAATATGATTTCCATGTCTATTCCAATTTCATAATCTGGAAATGGAGTGGAATGGAAATTACCACTTTCATGTGCAACCCAGGTGTATCTACATGAAAATAAGCAATTAAGGTATATTTTTGCTCCCATTTGAATTTGCCCTCCTGTTTACCTGAAAATTAGGAATGGAGAGAATTTAAATTTCAAAAAATTTGAAGCTTTCAATTTCAGCCACAACAATACATATTATTCAACAGTACTTTCAGCAAAATTCATAACAGTTGTGTACATGGACGTCAATATTAATATATAGGCATCCTTGATTTTGTAAATATCTGAAAACTGTCAAATTTCATAGTATGCTTGCAGGAAATTACTTCAAAATTTGGAAAACACTTTGTTTCTTATAAAGAGCAAGGGTTGTTTAATCTTAAACTTGACACAGAGATACTTTATCACTTAGCTGCAATGATTTTATATAATTTTCATTGTATTATTCTAATATATACAGCATGAAATTTTAAAAGGACATGTAACTCATAATTTATTAATATATTTTTATATAAGGAGAAAAGTAAGATAGACAAGTACAAGGAGTTGGCTGAGGAAATACAGAGGTTATAGAAGTTTAGGAAGCTTGAATTAACCCCTGTAGTATTAGGAGTACTAGGATAACTAAGTAAGAAACACAATAGATACTGTAAGAAATTGGATTTCTGAAGTGGAGAAGGGCTGTAGAACAAAAAATAGCAATGTCAGTAACAGCAAACATTAATGAAAGCACTCACATTCAATGGAAACTGCTGAATTCCCTGCGCTGAGAGTTGCACTAGTATGATGCTGTGAGAAAGAATGAATTAATAATATTATTTTAAAATAATAAATTTTCAAGAAAAATTGCTAATAATTTCTGTAGTTCTTTCTCCTCTAATCTGTTGCTGTGAATTTTTTAAAAATATTCTTTAAACAGAAAATAATCCTTCTGCAAAGGCAGCTCAAATTTCAATAGTTGGCATTAAATCAAATATTTACAAATTTCATGTAAGGCATTTGATAATCATACATTTCAAAATGTTGAGTAAGAATTTTATGGATTTACAATTGGTGGCATGTCAATGTTAGCAAACCTGAGATTAATTACAAAGTTTTTCAACATTGACAAAATTAAAATAGAAATTTAAAACAGAAAATGGCAGCAGAATGTAGTCTCAAAGTTCATAAAATATAATATAACAATTCCTAAAAAATTCTAAATTGTGTCTAAGAAAAACTAATGATTACTGTATTTTTATTTAAGAATTTTTACAAGAATCCATGTGATTTCTTGGTTGCATTATACAAACTAATCTAAGTTTATAATATATTTTTCAATATTTTTTAATCACATTTCTAATTTGACCTTAGTTTTCTTTCACTGACTATCTTTCATTAGCAGCTTGATTTGTTGGATGATGCTACACTAGTAAGCACAGTCATAGGTTAAGGCACACATAAATAACTTCATTGAGCTGAGACACTTTGAAGAACTTGGACTGCTGAATCTGTTGCTGATAAGGAGAGCTGCGTAGGCAGATGCCCAATCATTTGGAGTACTGCAGAGCACTTCACCTAAATAGTGATTATAAATGCATTGATAAATTACAGTTAATGAAGACATATTAATAAAGTGCTTAAGCAGACAGAAACTGTTAGATTCCTGACCACCAAATTACCATAAGATTAAAGAATAAAATTTTACCCTCACCAGATCATGCTCTGATCCAACTTAGCCAAGTCAAGGGGTGATCATTTTGATCACCCCACTTAAATTGTCAAAATGCATGTTATATGATGTTATAAGTTAACTGAAATAATAGAGGAATCATTTCGGCCCATTTCTCATATATTAATTGATATTTTAAAGGTAAAAGCAAAGGTATTTCAACATAAACATGTAAGTAGAACACATTTTTACTTGCAGTTATGACATACAATTGACTTAACACCATGTCTCCCACAAACATGTTTGTTGCATTTGCAACAACATACATTGGTACATTTGCATAGTTTTCTGCCCTCAGCCTTACAAATGTTGCATCTCCTTGTATCTGATGATTAGTGCATTTCAACTAATTGGCGCAATACACCCAGAGCTTCGTCAACACTAGGCATGACTCTGTGCGACTTCCATGGTTGATGCAGAATGCTGATAAAGTAAAAGTCAGGAATAATGAAGGCCAAGCAGTTATCTGTTAAGGAATAAATTGATCAAATGCACAAGGGTGTTCAAAACAATCACCCATTGGTGATAAAATTTGTTAATCTATTCAACAATCTCTGCCACAGCAATAAGCTTAAATAGAAATTTTCAACATTGCATTAAAGTATGTCTTCCAATAGACCTACCCATCACCCAAGATTTTCAATTTTGGAAATAGGCTTGGTTTGCCCTTTAAACAGATGCTAGGCTTTTTAAGGCTAAGCATACTGACACTGAGAATTATTAGAAAAATTCATTATTAATAGCTTTATTATCAAAATTATAATAACTTAATTTGTACATCAAAATTCATTGAGTTTTATTCAAATCAAGAAAGGCAACAGTGCTAGATTTATTAGAGGTGAAATATGATATTATTTATTGTGTTATTAAAAAAACAGAATCTTGAGTGCTCTAACTATTACAAAACCCAAATTGTTTTTTTTTGAAAAGAATATTTTCAAATATTAAATACAGTACTGGTCATAAGTATTGCACCACCCATCTTCACAATGTATTTCAGGAATGAATAATACAAAAACTTTGATTTTTGGCACTATGTTCAATTTTGGGATTGTAATTCAAATTTTCATGTAATAATTTAATCAGAAATTTAATTTTCCTTTATTTCCTTCTGAAAAATCACCCCAAAAACTAACTATTTAAATTATAGTAAGAAATCAAATTCATGTTAAAATTTATTTTATTCTAAAAGTTTTGCATAAATGTATTCCGTTTTCTCAATAAAATTACCTGTCAGATTTTCGTAAATCCCATTACTTTGATTGAATTTACAATTTACATCAAAATTTGTTTACATCTTAATAAATTTGCACTCAAAATTCAGAACAAACTAATTTCCGACGTGAATTCAATTTTTTTCACTATATTTTACACAACATGAATATATATGGAAGTAGTTCTAGGGTTCCCATCCACAAGAGCATAGGATGGAAACCATATTTCTGATTAAAAATTTATGAACTCAAAATATCAACATTGAGCTTAGTGCTAAGCCTCAAAGCTATTGTGCTAATCATTGCAGAAATAAATTCTGAAGATGAGTGGTTCATTACCTAATGACAGTACTGTACACATTTATTTGAATATTTAGTAATTTTCAAATAGTTTAGTAAAAGGGTGCCCAATACAAATTGGCCATTAACTATGTGCATTTTAATGGTCGCATTACACTATTTTTCAAAAAATGTCAAGGAGTTTGTTATCAATTATACATTGATTAAGGGCAAATTGTACATGTAGTTCTTCATTAAAACATGAAAAAGCTTTCTACCATCAGACTGGCAATAGTTGTGTAGCTGTTTTCTATGTCAAATCAGATAGTTTATTCTTGTGTCAGATTGATATGGAGAAAGCAAACTTTATTGGGCTGCTGCATGCACCTCCAGACCATATGCAATTGTACTTTTTAAGAGGGCTTCAATAGATAACAGAAGTTCTATATAAATGTATCCATGTCTTTTAATTGAAGTAGTAAATTGATGATCTGTGTAATGTTTGTAGCAATTAAATATGCCCTAAAATTTTAATATTGATTTTTTAAAATGATCCATTTAAGCAATATAAAATGCTTTTCTATTACTGAGAACAAGATAAAAAACAAATACAAAAAACAATTACAATATAAGTTAATTTTTAAAGCAATTGCTCTTTACTGTATACATGTTAGGAAATGAATGATATCTCAAATCTTAATTTCTAATTAACCATACACCTAATCACATTCAGATTGAAGGCCACAGCAAGGATCAGCTCAAAGGGTAGTTCACTCCTCCCAAAGCCATACAGGCGGGGTAAAAAGGACATGAAATTTAACAAGTTGTTAGTACTAACTCAACACAAAGGACAATGGTAATGGTAAAAACGACAAGCTAAAAAACAATGAAATAACACACTTAGGACACTTAAAATACTGGTTCCAAAACATTACAGATCAACAAAACAAGTAAGGTAACAAAGAAAAAGAAAAAGAGTGATTCTCCTGAACACTCTCCTGCAAGCATACAGGTTTTCTCACAACTGAAGTTACATCTCCAGTCACTTACACCTAACCAATGCTTTATGGTAAGCAAGGAAGCTCTAATGGTCTTCATAAAGTTAGAAAAATAACTGGCCTTAACTTAATGCTCAGAACTCCCTGAACCCTCAGGATGACGTCAGGGTCAGCATGTAATATCTGGTTCCTCATCTAGAGGGTTTTTTGGTTTCTAGCTTTAGTTTTTGGTTTCCTTTTCGTGAATACAACATATATCAATGGTTGCATATTAGTACTAATGTAGTTATCATAAACATAATATTTAGAAGCTCTGGTAATGTCATTACTGACTCCATTTCAATGATACAACAATTATGCGAGCCTCTTGCCAACACCAAATATTTCCTCAATCTTTACAGTTTATGTGTAACTCAGGAGATTAAATAAAAACAATAGTGTTACTGTTTTGCTTTCACATGTCTTAGTTTCTATCACACCTCACCATTATGTAGAATCTCGCCAACCTTCATACTATTAATTATTAACGTAATTTAGGAGTTGCTGTGACAATTGTTCCCTCCTCTGATAGTACGGTAGGTGCCGGACTCCATTTCCACCTTTCTTCTTTTAGTTCTTTCGTTCAGCCGTTAACTTATTATATCATTATCTGATTAACTAACATTAACACGAAACTAACGACTGTTACTTTAGATCCAAGACACAAGATGGGGTGTACAAAGTACAGGGTACGCTTACCCGACCTGCAGCAAAGCACAAAAGAGGAATTGAAGAATCATGCTACAACAAATATTTCCATGCGATACTGGCACATCGATAGAGACACCAACCACAATTCAGATGACTCAGTGTAATGGAATAGTGTGCGTGGAGACAATTGTGATAGTGTGTGATACCTTACTAATTTAATGTATTGATTGTTCTTGTTATCAATGAGTTGCTTTAATAAAGGAGTCTCGCAACCGGGATGCAATAGCTTGTTATTAGTTCGTACATATAATAACCTTACATATAAATAGTTACATGCTAGCGTAGTATACATGTGAACAATCAATACGGTCACGGGAAAAAAGATGAATTGATAGTCCGTCAGTCTACTAGTAATCATATGTAACAAACAACATCCAAGATAATACAAGTAGGTCTTGTGATTTCCTATATTTCCTGATGTCAACAGATCTACTAACATAATGTAATAATACTTGTAACATGAACAACGAACGATAGGAAAGCTAATACGAGTAAAAGCCCCTATTCCTACACCTAACCTAAGAGCCTCTCGGGTAAGCACCGGCTATGCACTTCACCCGTTAACTGGATCCGTGAACCACCGTCTAGAATACCCGAGAGCTCGAACGTTTAGCTTTCCATTGTATTAATTAAAATAACCTGATACAAAAACGTAAAGTAAATCCAGTAAATTAGATTCATCAACAAAATGATCAACTACACACTTTTTATAGTAAAAGAATTAACAACAATCAAATATTTAACTAGTACCTGCTAATTCCAGTTGTTTACAATTTCGAACGTTTTTAATTTCTGTTCGTCTGCTGATTACGCAGTTCTGCCTTAATTAGCGGTAGCGATTTAGTCTAGTGCCGTTTTGCCAAATTAATTAATATCAAAAATACTGCACTATAAATTTACAAAATAACTAATTAATCTTATGCATATGTTTTTACAATTAATATTTTATTTTAATATTCAGTCTTGGTTTCTTCTTCCTTTTTTCTCAATTTGACCACATATGCTAAGATTACGATTATGTTACACTTATAATTGTGATTTTATCACTGACAGTACAGGCCTAAAGGGAGGATCTTTATTATTTTTATGAATTTTTGCTAGTCCATATAATCTAGGAGGTTGAATTCCTATGCTATGAATTTCTCTGTAAATTTCTTTCGATACATCCATATTGTTTTTCAATTTCAATAGTTTTTTATTAAATTTTACTCAAATCCATGTATGGATTTTGGTTACCATAAATAACTCTAAAGTTTAAAAATATTTATTGGATGCAATTGCACACTCAATATTAAATATCATCAATTCTAGAAATTCTATGTGTAAACATTGATGCATCTGGTGAGGCTTTTGTGGGTAATTCAAATGGGAAATTTGTAGGATGGGTACCTACAGCAAGTAATGCCTCCAATTCATAAGAATTATTTATTTGCAGTTACTCGATAAGCTTACCCTTTTGACTGATTTTTAACAAACATGGTTGGAGGCTGTAAGCCTTCCCCTATGAACAACTATATCGAGTTAACTTGTGTTTACGCGATAAGTTTTCTTTTACATTTGTTGAAGTCATAGGGAAAAACTTTTCGTGTAAACAGGCCGTTGCATGCCACTAGAATTACACAAGCATGTAATTTTTTGTTACCAGATGCTTTGTCCAGTAATGGTTCTTAGGTAGATATGTAGACAACCCACGCATTTTTGCTTTTATATGATGTGCTGTACAATACTTTAAAATTAAAATATATTTGTATCGAAATATACCAGTAACTAATCCGCTTATCTGTGAAAAGAAAGTTTGCAAACTTGTGTTGAATTGCTAATTTATTACCAAGCAAAATAGGACAAACAGTTTTTCTAAGCATTATTAGTTGTTAGCCGCTTTCAGAAACGTTAATTCAGGTGTTCTTAACACAACTTTCCTCCAACTCATAACAATTACTTAGAAGTTTGAGTGTTTTGCAAAGATTATCTACAATAAAAAATGGAATACTTTTACAAGTATCTATGAATGTGTAAATAATGTCGTACAATAATTCTTTCATTTTGAAAATCCCATCTCCCGCATTCAAATGACGCTGTCTTTAAAATCAGTAATTTTTTCTGTTCATTTTTGTTTCAATATCAACATGATTCTTTTCTTTGCTTAAAATGCTTAATTCCATGAAAATTAATTTTAACCTGGTTTATAATGGGAATTTTAAAGATTATTTAAAAATAGTTAAAAACGAAAACACGAGCTGGGACCAGTACGGAACCTCGAACAATTAAATGTAATATTTTCTATTCTATTGTATTATATGAAATTTGCTATTACGCGATTACTACTAAATTAAAAATTCTGTAACAATTTGATTAATATTACATAATTTAAGCACATTTAATCATATCACGAGATTGGAACGCAACTGAAAAATTTAACACCCACACGAGACCGGGACCAAAATTCCTTGAACTAGCAGGTCTCCAACTAGCATAAATATAAACTTAGGCTCCCCTCTCATAGTTCAGCAACAGCCTGTAATTATAGCTTGTACTTACAACGGAAAATCTGAATACATTTTTCTACTGGATTATGTTTTCTACTTAAAGGCTATCTACACTACTCAAAAACTTTAAAAAAATACTTTTTCACGCATGACCAGCAATAATTAGATTGAAAGCCTTAAATCACAGTCAATTTTGAAGGGCATTAATATAATCTTTGACAAATACAGTTTTATTGACAAAAAGTTTAAATCAACATGGCATAGTGTAAAATTGAAAAATTACATTGATGTGTTTTGATATTGTTGCATATGTTAACTGTTGCGTCACAATTGACTTCCAATACAGACTAGAGGACGTTGCTGCAGATAAACATATCAAATAATAATTCAAAATATTGAAATTCACACTTTGTCTTTGAACGTAATGGGAATTTCCACGGTGTTAGTTACCAATTATTAATGCATTGATCTGATCATCGTTTCAATGAATTCTAAAGATTTTGCCTAACCCGATACCTACCTTGATGGAAGGTCAATAGTACGCTCTCTGATTTCTAATTTGATAGTCATGCATACCTGTGATTTGATTTTACTATGCAAAGGTTTCAGTTATTTCCAACACTAATTTAATCGTATTAATGGAAACAATATTCTGCAAAAAGCAGGTAATCAACACTTCTAGCAAGCTACTATCGGGGGGAACCGGCCGGGACATTGCCAGTTTTAAATATCTTCGGCCAGTCTACAAACATTAGTGGAATGCAGTGGCGTACCAGCAATATTAAATTAGAGGAGGCACCAGGGGGCCAAAATATCTAAGTTGGGGCTCAGTTGAAATTTCATATATATATATATATATATATATATATATATTACATATATATAAATTTTACATACTATATATATATATATATATATATATATATATATAATTTTTTTCAATTCAAGAGAAACAAAATACAAAATAAAGACTAATAAACATCAGTATTATCGTATTTCTACAGTAAATGCTGAATATGTGAATCATTCTGCTCTAAAATAACTTCACAATGGAAGGTAAACTTCATCAATATTTATTGATTGGATCTCTGCTTTGCGGATGGATGCTTTTCGCCATAGCTGCATGAGAATTTTGATATGCCCAACTGACACAACTTAGCACAAAAAAATAATTAAAGTCCCAGCTTAACTACACATCATACAACAACTTCGAGCAAATAAAATGATATCAAAAACAACTTTTCAAAATGATGGTGTTGCCACCTCCCTTTTCATAATTGTTTTTAAATAATTTTCTTGAATATCATGTTATTTGGAGTGGATTTGTACTCCTTTTACTCCAGGTTCTCTAGATTTTTACATGTTGACTTTCACTTTTGGGGCATTTTTAAAGAAAATGTTTATCATCAGTTGAAACCCTAGTCATTGAAGCTTTGAGAGAAAAATCAAGACAGAGATTCAATTAATAAGAATTGATGAAATCTTGAGAGCAGTGGGAAAACTTACCTCATAGTTGTGAAGATATCTTGGAGGGATTTATTGTGGAAATATTATATTTCCCATGTGTATCTATCGTTATGGTGTATTTTGTTACATTTAATTTGAACAATTCATATCTGTTTTGTGTCGAGGGAAGGGGGACAAGTCTTCCCATGGCCACGTCATTGGTCTACTGATTTAATCTTTTACTGGAAACGAAGTCCTGGTTATCACCTGAGGATACCACCCTCTTTGTAAGACCTTTCAAAATAGATACCTTAGATTAATTCAATTTAAACAATATGGAACCTCTTCTGAAGTTCACAACTTCAAAGACCTCGGATATATTAAATGAATATAATTGATTCAGAGTCAATTGGTATAAAAATCAAAATTCATTCGACCAATTTTTTAGTGAAGGGGGGCAGCGGGGTGGCCATTATATTTTGAGCGGAGGCCTTGCCCCCCCCGTCCTCCTCTTCTGTACGCCACTGGTGCACTGTAACCAACTTTCTCTTTATTCGTTTGCTATTCCTCCAATATATTTAATACCATGTTATTTATAATTGACATTCTAGGAATTTGGTAGGAATAGTAGTGTCTTAAGATTTAGTTAATTCTCTCTCTGTATAATACGCTAGATGTAACTGTAGTTAAAATGCATTTGAAAACATTGCACAATACTTAACCAAGGAATTTAATATCATTTTTTATATTCAATGTAATGGTGTATTCAGGATTTTGATCAGTCAGGAGTCACGCAATGACTTTCGATTGATTCCGCCAGAGCATTCTTGATAATTAAAAGGCCAATTAGCGCATATTTCTTGTAAACTAGAAGATTAGTATTCAATTTACAAAAAATTTCAACGGTTTTTGTTTGTTTCTAAGGTCAAATTATATTTTTCTAAGTCCTACACTTGGACCTAGTTTTACCACTAAAATAACTAGTCTCTTACAACTAGTCTCCAGTTAAAAATGGCCCATAAAATATTTAAGATGTCCTTGAACTAACTATGTAAAATTTATCAAGTTTAAGAGTAATTACTTTTCATTTTCAAAATCGTGCCTATTCAACTAAGCAACACGATTTACATTAAGAAACCTTTTCCTATAGAAAAGTAATCCTCAAACATTCTTAAACAGGTTATAAAAAATATTTTGCCTTTATACATAAGGATAAGGAGGAAAATTGCCCCAGCCCTCCCCGTTATAGTACAATAAATATTATTGAAAGGATTTATGACAAAAACAAGAAATCGAAAGATTTGAAATATACATTGATTATAACGAAATTCAGCTTTACATAATTGTGAAAAACAGCATATACAAATTGCAACAACTTTTAATAGATATTGAAAAATTAATTTAATATGCATTACAAAATGGCTGCGTCCATCTACCATTTTGCTGTTTCTTTTCTAATTAAAGTAATTTCCGATCATTTAATTGTAGATTCAATAGATAGAAAGGTAATTAATGTCATTGAAACTCCTGTAACAATACATTTATTGATATTTGTCATGTGACAACGAATTGAATTTATCCAACATTTCTCAACAATAATAATTAGTTGATTTGAATTAATTGTTACCCCCAAATTAAGGTCATCAATTATTTCAATCAATTAAATCCTTCTTTGAAGGCACATTGTTTAATTGAACAAAGATCTCATTAATTCGTAAAACGGATGAAAAAATTGTAAGCGTTAATTTAAAATAGAAATTAATTTTATAATAGCTATCCGCGAAATTGTATTCACATTAAAATACATTTTTAAAACACTTAACAAATTTTATATTTTAATTCATAATTAATGGTAGGTTCAAGGTATACTTTGAATCAACAAAGTAACTTAGCACTACACGTATATAATCCACTTAGTGTTTATTGTATCTTAAAGGCTAAAGATTAAGTGTATCAGTGTATTTTTTAGTTTCCATCCTGACAATTCAAATTTTCGTCCTGCAAAATTTTCGACAAAAGTTATAGAAATCAAATTTACAACATAAAGAAAATCGCGCTCTTGAAATAATATTGCTGGAAATTTTGAAAGGCTTAACTTATTTTTTTCATCCTGTTTGATAGAGATTGGCTCCATTTAGTTAAGAAATTTGACTCCATGATGGACCCCCATTTTCTGATTTAGACAAATTATTGTTAACTAACCAGATGCTTCCCTACTACTTCTTCCAGCTAGGTAAGAGTAATGTCTCTTCTTGCTTGCTGCTTCCTATTCTATTTTGTTAAATGCATTTTATGGCAATATTTAAGAATAAAATATTTCCAAGATATTTCTATTTCTACTGGCCTGATTTTTTGCTAAACGTTTTTTCACAGTACTTTTTAAAATTTGGTTACTTACATTTTAGGTTTTTGAATTTGAAAATATGAATTAATTTACTATAGCCAAGTTCATTAAGTATTATTAAAAAACATAACCAGAAGTTCTGATATAAGAATGCGAGTTGCTAGGAATTGAAGTAAGTACTTTGGCACAATACTAAAACTTAATTTTAATGTGTAAGCACTTTATGGTTCTGTAAATATAGGTACAAAAACATTTTAGGCCTTAACATATTTTTTCAAAGTCTACACCGAAATAGGAAATCAGAAAGATTAGGGCCGCTAATTACTTTCCAAATATTAAGAAAACCTTTTCTAATTCTGAGTAATTAATGTGATGTTACACTTTTCTCAAATTTATTAGTACATTAATTGGATAAGATTCTAAGTTAACATCACAGATTTTCAACATCGATGCTTTCTTCACCTCAACATCAGGAAATTGAAATGTAGTTACTCCTTAAAAACTCCATGTTGAAGATGACGTCATCGTAGGCGTGTTGCGAAAGCAAAATCGTGATGTAAAAATTATGTATAACAGAATATAATTAAATCATCTTAACTCTATTTCCACTATAGATTTTTCAAAATCAGTGATGACTTCAACAAAATTTATTTAAACGTTTGTAAGTCATGAACTAATGAAGATGTTTCAAATCTAAAAACACCACAAGATAGGAAATTGCCTTTTTTTCCTTTTTCGTCAAAAATTCGCTACCTGGCTTTGTCACGTCACACAGCGCCTTTGTATGAAATCAGATGCAACCGCGTCTACTCACACAGATTTTCATCAAAAAAAACAAAATATTTCAGGTAGTTTTGTTTGCATTGGTATTAGACCGTTTCATTATCTGAACACTAGGTATGGAAATAATTTGAATATTTTTACAAATATAGGATTTTAGGGAAAAGTCGGTATGAACTTTGTAGTCCTATCAAAGCACTAAATCTATTCATCATTCATCATGAATTATCAAAGTCATCGAATATTTTATAAATACCACCAAAAGTTGTCTAGGTAATTCCGTAAAGAACAGCNAGCTCCCTCTTATAATACTCTGGGATTGCTATTCTTAAAACTTTTCCACTTACATACAATAGTCCATTATTATTAATTTTCCATGTATACCTCTGGTAGTAGCTATTCGCTTGTTTACTTAATTGTTTGTCCGTATTCACGATTTTATTTCTTATCTCTGCCAATATCATATCCGTTTTTTGCTTTTGGATGATTTCGCTCTCTTCGATTTCTTCTTTTATCATGATTGGCATTATAGCTTGTCCTTTCTTATCGGCATTGATTTCTGGTAATTCCTTATAATCATTGTGAGGTAAAAAGTCAAATCTTTTCTTCTCTCCTTCCTGTTTTTCAATATCCCTTTGATATTCNTAATTGTTCGTCCGCATTCTTGATTTTATTTCTTATCTCTGCTAATATCATATCCGTTTTTTGCTTTTGGATGATTTCGCTCTCTTCGATTTCTTCTTTTATCACAATTGGCATTATAGCTTGTCCTTTCTTGTCGGCATTGATTTCTGGTAATTCCTTATAATCATTGTGAGGTAAAAAGTCAAATCTTTTCTTCTCTCCTTCCTGTTTTTCAATATCCCTTTGATATTCTGGTAGAGCTGTCCAAAAATCCGCATTCTTATGTAAATTACCTTTCCTGTGCTCTATCGTGAATCTGAATTCATTTAAATATTCTATCCACCGTGATACGATCGAAGACTTATCACCAGAGAACTTCTTCAACCACGCCAGACCACTATTATCTGTTCTCACCTTAAACTTTTGTCCGATTAAGAAGTATCGAAATTTCTTGATACTCTCTACTAAGGCAAGCATCTCTAATTTCGTCGAGCCATAATTTTCTTCACTAGGTTTTAATCTTCTGCTAAAAAACTGTATAGGGACTTCCTTCCCATCTTTCATTTGACCCAAACACGCTCCTATTACCACCGTGCTTGCATCGCAATCCAAAATGAACTCTTCTTGATAATCGGGTGCATTCAATGACGGCATTTTTGCAAGTTCATACTTTATGTTCTCTAATTGTTCTTCCTCTTTCCAGGACCATTCAAATGGTTTTGACTTTTTTAGCAACATTGTAATTTTATTCGTTTTTTGAGCGATGTTCGGTATAAATGACCCGTAATAGTTAATGAAGCCCATTATCCTTTGTATATCTTTTTTAGTCTTCGGACTCTTAATGTTAAGGATCATCTCTTTTGCGTTATTCTTCATTTTGATCTTCCCTTGTTGGATTTGCCTTCCCAAAAAAACTACTTCTGTTTTCAAGATTTCACATTTTTTCCCATTAACACGTAGTCCGGTGTTGTACAAAATTGTTAATGTTTTATCTAATTTTGCTAAATGTTCCTCTATTGTATTGCTTGCCACTAGTATATCATCTATGTAAGCACATACTCCTTCATCCATTTTCTTATTATCTTGTTTAAGAACTTTTGTGACATACAGTTGAAAAGTTGCTGGTGCATTGCAAAGTCCAAATGCCATGTACATCCATTTGAATAACCCGTATGGCGTTATAAATGCTGTCTTCTCGATGTCTTTTGGATCCATTGGAACTTGCCAATAGGCTTTGAAAAGATCGATGCATGTGAAGTATTTGTTTTTTGTTGCCTCGTAAATCATATCATCGATCCTAGGTAATGGGTATGCAGCTTTCTAAAGTCTATGCAAAGCCTATACTTGTCACCCTGTTTGACGAACACCATTGGTGACGCATAGGGACTTTCACTTGGCCTTATAATCTTGTTGTCTATCAACTCATTCAAAATTGTATTGTAATTCTCTTTTAAATTCTCTGGCACCCTTCTGCAAGGCAGTCTTATCGGCTCATCCATTGTAGTAATAATTTTATGTGTTTCACCAATGGCTTTTCCTACACTTATCTCTCCAAAATTGAATATCTTATTGTGTTTCTTCAGAATTTTTATCAATGCTTGTCTCTCTTTCTCATTGAGGTGTTGATATTCTTCATCTTTAATTTCTGGTATCTGGAATGTTTGAGTCTCTTCGTCAGTTATAATATTAATAACTTTGTCAACCATTTGTTTTTCAGTCTTGACTCTTCTCCCTTTTATGATTACTTTATCTTTACTTATATTAACTACGTGATTCGTTGCATTTAACACTGGTATCCAGCCTTTTCCTTCTTTGACGGTACACAGACTTGATGGGATTGATACCCTTTTTGTGTTTATGCCAGTCTGACTATATATCATTGTTTCCATATTTATTGCTTCTCCCGTCTCTATCTCGCACATTTTCCAATTGTTTGGCAGTATCTTAACATCCTGTGTTATCTTAAATATTATAGTATCGTTTGCTTCTTTGTCTTCGTAAGTTGTTATCACTTCTTCCTGTACTGTGATTGTCTTCTTGTTGTAGTCAATGATACACTTGTTATCAACTAAGAAATCATTTCCCAATATTATTTCATATGGTAGTTGATTTTTCTTGGTGTCAATTACTGTGAACATTTGAAAAAATGTAGTATTAGCCAACCTTATCGGTATCTTTTCCAATTTCCCTTTTACGTCTATATAATCTCTAGAAGCATTTATAAGTCTATTTTTCTCATTATTCAGTTCTTTTCTTTGAAAACCAACTTT
>CABFPE010000240.1:762584-773959 GCA_900660155.1 Hofstenia miamia
ATATATATATATATATATATATATATATATAATAATGATCCAGTTCTGAAAATTATTCTTTAATACATAAATACCAATGAGATGATTGTAAAAAATCATACTCCGGAGAAACTAAAGGACACCCAGGAACATCTAAATGGGCATCTAAGAGCAAAAATATATTTACATAAACATACTGCAAGAGAAGATAATTTCCATATACTACATGTATTAAGATCAAACTATCCAAAAATCCGTGAAGCAATTTACATTAAGGAAATTTAGAAAGATCAACAATTAAAAAAACAACAAATTTTAAACTTATTTTAGAAGTGGATGCAATACTAATTTATAAAGTTTAGTTATTGTAAATTTATTACTGCATTATTGTTATACTGACGACAATTCAAAATCGAAACCAGTCCATTCTAACGTCAAGCTAACATGAATAAAAAGCTCAGTATAATTACATTTGAAGAAAAGACGCTAGAATTTCGTAAAATGCAGGCTGACCAAGCTCTTTGGAAATCTAGATTGCCCTGAAAAGTTAGAGTTGCTGCCTGGAGCTCTCTTAGCGCGTGCAACCGCCTGGAACCTCAATTTTTTAGGATAACGTGAAAAATTAAGGCATTTTGATTAATTTCATTTACTTGTTTTATGAGTAGCCTTTTAGACTTTTGCATTCTTTACAATCTTTATATTGATATTATTTGCATGCAACACGAAAAACGGTACAGTTTTTAATTCAAGGTATGATCTTACTGTGTATCTACCTAAATTAGGTCAAATAGTTGATTTTTCTAAATGTTATCCTCCTTCTTGTAGCTGCATCCATTTATATGGACTACATAGATATCACTACCAACTGTTAGTTTTACATAGATTTGAAGGTTGTTGCATCATTCACTATTAGCAGTGATTGGCCTTAGTTTAGTCTAAAACTGTCTTGAAATTTTTAATTGACGATGGCAAAGAATTTCAAAATACTTATATAATCACGGGGCTTATATGTTCCTTGATATGTAATTGTAATTAGGCCCATGAAGCTTTTGCTCAAGTTCATTAAACTTTTATTTTTCATTTACTATATATTATTGTAAAAACTTCCCAAAGGTCTTGTACTATCCGCATTGACCTGTAATTATCAGCAGTAATTGAAATAGTATTTTTAAATGAAATAAGGTTAGAATGATTTATTTATGTACTTTTGGCTAATATAAAGTCTTTGAAGTCAAAATAGATGTGTCATCTGAAACGTGCCTAACACATTCAAGAGCGTCTACCTACACAGAAAGATTTGATTTGAGGTGGCTAACAAATACTTCAACACTCTATTAGCTTAAGCAAAGAAATCCGATGACCTGATAACAATATTGTATCTTTGAATTTGAGACACACATTGAAGTTGAACCAACTGCTTTGTGAGATGATGATAAATTATAGCATGTAAAGCTTTAGCGAAAATAGTATAGCCTTTAAGAATATCTGTAGCATATAAAGCCATGCATAATATCATAGGGAACTGCTTAAAGGATCGAATATTTTAACAAAGGGAGTAATTCTTTGAAAACAATATAGCCCTTGATATTTTCAAAATACTGATGGAAAGTTCTTATGAAGCTATAAGATAAACTCAAATTCAGCTCAATTTTCTTAACTCGCGGACGAATTTGTTTTCAAAAAATTAATATGAATTTTACTTGCTCTCAATATTAGCCTGGCTATATAAATAATTACAACTTTGCCACGTGGTTACACGCAATTCCAATAACATTCTAGCAAAAAAATGCATAAATTCACCCACTGAAACTGAATTATCATGCACACAACTTTTACTTATGCGATAAAGCTCTTCTGTTTCAAATGTATAAAATGTTACAAATTAACCCAAAGAATTTTACGTTAAAATAGAGAGGTGTAAAAATAAGTATATATATATATATATATATATATATATATATATATATATAGCCTATATAAATATAAATTCAAATTTTCGTAGGATCCTATAGATTCTTAAATTTTAAAGGCACATTTTTAGGAAATTTTCTTCTAATTTGAAAGAAGATATGTATTGGTGATGAATTTTTGTGAAGAAATTTATCTTATTATTGATGTACTCACAAATTATATTCACAACTAAGGTTCGGATAATCATGAATTCTAAGTTCCATGGAAGCAAAAGCTCACATCAATCCATTGAGACAAATCGTGGGGTAAATTTAGTGATCGTGGAGCTTTAGGACTATACAACGTAAGTTAAAATGGACTCTTCTCTATTCTGTAGTACTTTCAGATTTTGGAAACCTTTATTACATTGTGATTTATAGGCGCATAAGTTATTTTCAAAGAAACACAGATTTTAAAAAATTCCTTGATAGATAAAGTGAAATTTCCTAATAAATTTCTTGAGGACTAAATCTATTAACTATAGCAATACCCAAATTGTATTAAAGCATTACTAATAACTTTCCACCAATTTCTTAATGTAGCGCCATCTGCTCTAATATCAATTTCTTGAATTCTTAAAATATTGTGCTGGACTTTAATCATTTTGCCGTGGTTCTTTTTATTAAGAATTCAAATAAAAATTTTCAAATAAATAATGAATTTTATATCATTTCAGCTGATTCTTATGAAAGGCTTCTAAAAAACGAACTTGTTATTTTACATCATTTTTATTTCTGATAGAAATCAAAATGTACTTTTTCAACATTTTTGTTTGAATATTTTATAATGCATAGAACTGAAAGAATAACTAGCAAACTTGTATATTATTACTATGAACATGCAAATTGTTCCTACAAAAAAATATCGTTCGAAAAACCTAAAAAAAGAATCTTAAGTCCTAAACTACATATATTACTACATTTCTAATTAATTCAAAAATTGCATAGACCTTAAACCTGAGAGACCCCAACAGTAATTCCTTTTTCAAATGTACATTAGAATCAGATTATTGCAATTTTGCAGGACATCCCAACTCTTTGTAGGTGTTTTGTTGTTAAATTTGGAATATTTTTCATCATTGTAAAAATCATTTGAGTCTTTTCATTCAAAGTATCAAAGCAATAGGAGTAGTGGCCAGTGCTTGTTCGTAATTTAACTGTCAAAAGAACTAAAGAATTAGAACAGTTTGTTTCTCAAGCAGTGGTGATTTCTTTACTTAATTTAAACAACTACAAACAATAAAGCCCCCACTTTGTTTTTTCATATTTTTTTGGCAGTTAAACTTTTAGAGCATTTGCTAGTAAAATCGGTTTATATTCTCATGCTGAGAATCGCAAGCGATGAAAACTTCATGTAATATTTTGGTAACAACTGTTAACGAAGACTTAAATAAAATTGATATTTTGTGCGAAAATAGATTTCAAAGCTTTGAACTTTCAATACACAAACAGGCGTAATGTTGAAAATCAAAGACAATTGTTCGATTTAAAATTTAAGTGAATTTCGCCTTGTCTAAATATTTATTTCAAATATATAACAGAAAAACGTTTATATACAAAAATGAGGGACTTATTTCATTGTAGTAGACATGATTAGAGCCTACCTATCAATTCTGTTCTAAACACTCAGTGTTGCACATTTATATTAGTAAAACAGTTCAAATTAAATTCAACAAAATACATTTCTATTCTAAACAATTTGCCTAGAAAAAAGTAACACCTAAATACGCCGATATAATTATTAAAGAGTTACTACAGAGATGGAAGCCGGTCGGTACTGGATAACGGACCGAATCTGGTACCCCTTAATTTCACTTCACTGTCAAAATCAGTGACTTTGAGATGTGCCTCTGGTAATGCCGGTCTGGGAGTTTCTCAAATCTCAATCTGCGTAACCACGTGATAATTACGATAATTATATTTACTAAACTATGATTGCAAATACACTGTAATTTACAAAAATGTCCACTTATGTACACGGTACGCTTGTGTGAAAGAGTTAGTGGATCTCACATGGAATTCACTAACCTGGATCAAGTCGTTTTTTAATCAATACAAGTGCATAGCGTAATAGTGCCATTGAACATTGAATGTCGATTCAGTGGTATAAATTCTGTAAATATGAGCCCTACGGATCTAAGTATCTAAACAATAACACAATATGTTATTATAACTCTCTATTCAACTTTTACCGTTATATATTGCAAATTAATCGTTACAGTAATGATTTAGAAATTAAATATGCCCATTGCCCACTGTTCCTTTAATGGCACTAACCAAAAATCCCATAATTCATTGTTAGATTTTATTTTCAGAGTAAGCGTAATGTTTAATGAAACTACGGGTGACGGAATTTTAACCCTGGTGGGGTATTTTGTTAAGCTCTGCTTCAGTCCCGTAACCACGAGGTGATTAAGGACGACGACCCCCTGGAAGGTCTAAATTTTTAAACAATTTACGCGGCCTTCGCTCCGCTTTTGTTCACTTACTTGATCACTACTACATGACCTCACTCTTCAGAAAATCCAGCATACGCTCATTCATGCAACATAAAATTAAAATAGTGTACACCTTTGGTAAAATTTAAATTTTAAGGAACGTCGAAATTCCTATCAATCGCTCCTCAATGCGTGGCGACTCCTCTTAGGTGATAATGCTGACTACGGGCTTGCTTTGATGAATTAGGCTTAAAATTCAGATTCAAAGTCATCACTATCGATGATTAGAAGTAATCACAACATGCAATTAATTACTAAAATCTATTATGGAATAATTATTTACATAGGATTACCAACATTCAAACATTGGGTTTTTTTTCGATTATTTGCCTTGTGTCTTTAAATGAATAATGACATATTTAGGGTTATACGCGTTTGCGTTTGGTACACACTCTTTCAACTATACGATAAATGAATTATGTAATGCAAAACAAAAGGACCGAAACAATAATGACGGTAACACTTGGTCAAAAAGAGAATTGAGCCTATGAATACAGGGTACCCACATGGTGGTAGTTTGGTAACAGAGCGGTCACGAGTCAGGGGTGATCGGAGCCAAACCGGTTATGGTCACCAATTGCGGGTGTCACTTCCATCTCTGGGTTGCTACGCCAATAACGAACCACAGCAACACTCGATATCGATAGTAGAAAAATGTCCAAAATCCATACGGATTGCTTATTTGATGTATTCAATGTAAATATCGTTAGTTGTTGTATCATTAGACATGCTTGATGTTGAATAGAAACTACTCCATTCTGCAATATATTACCATGACAACAAAGCAATGGAATGCTATTTCTTAGAAAAACATTTTTGCTTTCGCCTAAAGTTTCCATATGAAAACATAGTAGAACATGCTTATCAAATATTTTTTTATAGGTATCTGAAAAAATACGCTTATGTGCTTCGAGAACTGTTAATTATCAGTTCTTTATGTTTTTTCTATGAGTATGAAAACTGAAAAAATATACTAAAAAGATAAATCTGCAATGCTTTCAATGAAGTTTTTCTAAATTTAGAAAACTACAACGGTATTAATGTACCTTTTTCTTTTACTAAGACTAAATCAATGAACGCTCTTTCTCCTTTCGTCTGAAAGCTAAGTTTGAAATTAAAGTCGATACATTGTTTAAAAAACAAATCAAGCAGACTCTCTCTAATACCAACTAGGCTCTTAAAATTCACACTCGATTTAATGGCTGAACCACTATGCTAAATCTTAAATGTATGTATTTGTATAATATATATTCCATTTTTTCAAACTAATCAAAATTGAAGAATATAACACCACTATTTTAAAAAAGACCATCCCGAAGATTACTAAAATTATAAATCCCTTTCATCAACATTGCAATCAGCAAAGTATTTGAACGAAATAGTTTTAATCTAATTAATGAGCATCTTTGCAAATATGACCCTTACTCTAAAACACAATATGGTTTTCGAAAGGTATTTCCACCAGCGACGCTTTGCTGCAAACTACTAGAAATTGTTGAGAAAAACTACGGATGAAAATGAATAGGCAGAAGTTGCCATTCAAACTCTCGAAAAAGTGTATTTCTCTCCCTAAATATTTTGCTTCTTTAAGACAAAGAATGAAATTTTGAAAAGCAAATAAATAAATATTAGAAAAATGGCCACATCAATTTTAGCAGTTAACTTAATTTCTCAAGAACTTCCAACTAAAACAAAAACTCATTTATTCATACCCTAGTCTTAAGTCAATATATTCTACTCAGATATTAACCAAAAATTTCTCAGGTACAAAAAAATTTCTCTATCAAAGTAGCAGTAAATAATGATAGCTTTCACAAGAATAATGAATACAGAAAAATTTCAAACTTATTTCAACGTCTATAATGTTACGTCTACATAAATGTCACACGACATTCTTCAAAATAACAAAAATGACTTTCTTCCTGCAAAATTAATAAACAAAACAAGAGAATGCGTATAAATACATTATAAAACCTTAAAATTGATAATAAAAAATGCTTTTACAGCTATAATATAAAATACTGAAATTTCGACGTTACAAATTTTACTATTCTGATTATAAATTAATAGAAACTAACATCAACATAACCCAAGTTATTTATCATTACTATTGCAATGCAAAAATTTCTTGTTTTGTTTGTATTATTTTATTGTTCAAACAATTTCTGAATATCGATTTATTCTTTTTCTTCTCCTAAGATAAGAGATTCTTTATTCAGATAAATGTTTACAATTAAATAATTGATAATTTATCTGAAAAGCGTTATTAAATTCACACAACACATGTATATAAATCTCAAAAACGCAAAACGAGTTATTGTAGTCATTGTTAGCAAATTTGTATCCTACCCATGAAGAAGAAGAAGAAAAAGAAGAAGAAGAAGAAATATCTATATTCAGAAATTGTTTAAACAATAAAGAATACTAATAACAATCCTGAAAGCGTCAATAAAAGAAATGCAAACAAAATAAAATAAAACAAGACAAGAAAAATTTACAAATAATAATGTAATTAAATTTCTTTGATTATGGCGATGTTACTTTCTATTAATAGAGTAATGAGGATTATAAAATATATAACCTCGCTACTTCAGTCTTTTATATTAAAGGTGCAAAAGCATTTTTAATGTCAATCTTAAAGTTTTCTTAAGTATTTATTTATTTGAGATCATGGAAAATTTACTTAAAAATGTTACATTCGACTATATTTTTACTTTAAATTCTGGTTCCCACATGCTAAATTGCATCGCAGCACTGATCAATCAAGCCCTAAGCAAAGTAGCACCACTAAAAACCCGCCGAGGACTTAATAAATCACAACGATTTAATTTAAGCATGACTGATAATCCGCTAATTAAGAAACTCTTTGAACTAGTTAAGGCTAATCCGACCGAAATAAATTGGACTAATTATTAAAGAAATAAATTAAGGACTTATACACTAAAAATTTGGCTTTAAAACAGTGTCAAACTTTCGAAAATTTAAATTCTTTTAAAAAAGTGGAAATTTCTAAACCGTTTTATTGGAAAATCGAATGGGCTCAATCAGAAATTTATATTGACAATAAAATATTTATCGATAAAAAGAGGATACTAAATCATTTAAATCAGAAATTTAAAGAATTAAGTAACTTCAATTTTCCTAAACCTCCTCTATCAGAACTCAGGCAATCAAAATGTAAGTCAACGTTTCAATTTAGGCTGACTACCTTAACAGAATTAGAAACTAATGTACTACTGGACGTTAATAAATCTTCAGGTTCCACTCATTTACTGTACTTTATTATTAAGAAATTTGGCAAACATCTATCATTTGCATTTAATCAATGTATAGTTGAAAACGAATTTCCGGAGATAATGAAAAAGTCAGACATAACACCTTTGTATAAAAATGGAGATTCCCTCATTGCTTAAAATTATAGGCCAATCTCAATAATACACCCTTTTAGTAAATTATTCGAAAAATTATTGCACATTCAATTCAACTAATTCCTTGCATCTGAGAATATCTTATCACCTAAACAATAAGAGAAAGATGACGGGGAGATGAGGCTACATTGGGACACCCTGAAGTTCTAGTAACACCTATGGCTATGTTTATTAATTTTTTGACGAAATTTATATTTTTGATTTCTAGGATTTGGGCAAAGTGATATAATTGATGAAAGAATTGTTTTTGACAATATTAAATTGAGCACAATAATTTTTTCATTCGTTTTTTCTATACATTACATGCAAAGGGCTACATTTCATTTTTCAAATACATTGCTATTTCACTGTAAGAAATTCCCAACATTTCTAATGATTAATATCTACAATCATTGTAATTAATTCATTTTCACCAGTTTCCTATCTGCAAAAAAATTCCATGCCATTAATTCGTTTTTTGCTATTATCCAATATACAAAACAGGAAAATATTCACCATACTTAAACATTGCAGGCGTATGAAATATAGACTTTTGTTTTCCAAAAAAATTATACATGCGATGCTATTATAAAAAATTTAGTTCGTTTTTTCGGGGACTATTCATTACATGCAAAGGGTTACAATTCATTTTTCAAATATGCTGCTATTTCATTGTAAAAATTCTTACATTTTATTCATTTTTTGCTAATACAAACGGAAAAAATATTCACGATATCTAAACATTGCAGGCGCATGATATATAGACTTACATGATAAAGGCAATTTTGCTTTCCAAAAAATTATACATGCAATGCTATTAGTAAGATATACATGCTGCTTTTCATTAATACAGAATTATTATATTAGTTTTACACAGCAGTCTTCTCTTTGTATTTCTTTTTGGTACATGTTTGTAGACTGTTACATCTTTTGTCGACTTTGCACGTTTTTCAGTTTTATTTGGTTTATGACTTGCATGGATGTATACATTACATGGGGTTTCCGCTTTTTGACTGGCTTTGTCGACTTTGCATTTTTTGTAAGGGCTTTATAAGTTGATTTTTGTTCTAAAACTGCAGTTTATACCTATTTTCAAACCTTCTGAATCTATTCACCCTGTTAGATTTTTTATTTGATCAATGCTTCATTCACAATTTAATGAAATAATATGAGCATTGGTTTAAATTCTAAAAATGGTAATTTCATTAGATAGATTTATAAATTGCTATTTCAATATTGTTTTAATTGAAAAAATGAATTCATATTTGGATCGTAGGGGTTTAAAATTAGTTATAAATGTGTTAAGAGGGATTTTTATATTTTCATTTATTTCCATTGTCAATGCATGGATGGAGGAAATGGTGAAGTTGAGAGCAGATGGACCTGACAGTGAAAAAAGGTTTCTTCTTCTTAAAGAGGAAGCATATTATATTATGAAGATAGTATGGTTTTTAATTTCTAGGAAATTTTTTAAAAGCAAAAACATTCACTGCTAATCTTTATGATAATAGTTTTCTCTATTAGTAATTTTAGTAATTATTTGCACAGGTTAGTTAAGTTAAGAGTTTGTTTGTTTCTTTGAGCTTACAAGTTATTGCCTGTTTGCTTTAAATACAATATTAGTGTTTTCATTTTTTTCCATATTCAAGTATTATGCAAATGCATTCAACCCAAATGTTGAATGTGCAGGCTATGATATTTTGGGCTTCATTTTTATTTTGAAGTAAATTATCAAAATCTAGTGTACAAATATATATTTCTTAATCTCATTTTTATAAATTTCACACCATTTCAAAATTTAATGCAAATACATTTTACTTTAGAAGTTTTCCCAAAAACCCTACATAAAATATCCATAAATGCAATTACTAGCACACAAAGAATCAGTTTTTGAAGTACTTCATAGTGACTTGAAAATTTGCAAGGGCATATTTTTTTCAGTGAGAATTATCTTTATAAGTTTGTAATATTCATATAAAATTCAGCCAATATATAGTGACCTCTGTTCTTATGTAAAATTTATTGTGCCATAAATTTGCTTTAATATAAATTCCATAAAAATTACTTGGCATGGAAAGTTAAGATCGCTCATATTTAGAAAAGAAATTAAAAATTGTTTTTTCAAACTACTAAAATGAGCAATTGTGAAATTTATGTCTCATTCAATACTTTGTGAGATTTTTTTCATAATACAACTAAGAAAGCAACTAACGTTGCTATTTTCGCTGTGAAGCTAAAGAGTTATATAATTGATTGCAATACATGCTGCAGTACAAAACATAAATAAAAGTACATATAGTTTTTTCAATGCAATAAATCAAAATTTTCTCAATGGTAAAAAGGCTCAAAAGGTGAGCAAAGCAAGCCTTTTGAGTGTGTTTTTTAAATTACATAGACCTCTTGATTACAAATTCACACAATACACCAATGCCACTTGTAAATAACTTGTAAATAGTGTATTATTCATACACAAAAAATACAGATGCATGGTATTTAAAAGATAGAATTTCAAGAAAATTACAAAGTAATATTTTTACATAGTGAAAACAATGTCTATAAAATCACTTAACCATAAAAAACTTTGCTTACTAGGAAAAATTTAATACATGTTCTTCAGTAAATATCATCCAAATTACACAACAAATCGAAAATTAATGTGTATAATTTATAGTTTCAGTAAGCTACTAGTTAAAAATAGTAAATTTAGAGTGCATGCAATTAAACAAATTTTTCAACACAGCAAAAATCAATACATATAATTTAATTTAAAGCGAAGTTTAAAAAACATGCTCAATTAATCGTGAAATATTATAATATGCTTAGGTTAACAAAAAAATTTTACGTCAACATACTTTGTTAATTATAGATGCATTTGAAATCACAAAACACATCATCTTCAATCTATGACCTGTCTCCAATTCATGTTGTTCTTTATTGTTATATGGCAATAAACTAGTCTTTTTAAAGTGAAACTGTTTTTAATTGAGGTGAAACATGCCATAAATTGTGCCTACATCATTGAAAAACCATGTATGACATATGTTTTAAATTTTAATAATTAGCGGATATTTTCAATATTGTTTGTGAAAATTTTCATTTATTTCATGTCTATAGTGTTTAAGTTTAGTGAAATGGTTCTTCACTTTGTATTTGGATATTACCAGAAAATGAGTTTTGCATCTATCAAATATTTTCCTTGAAGCACACTGTTACATGTTTAAACATTGTTACAACAAACACCTTAAGTGGAATTTATCACCAATTACATAACTTTATCCAAATGCTAGAAATCAAAAATAAAAACTTCATCAAAAAATTAATTTGGTCAATTGATTTTTGTCAATGATATTTCATCCCTAGATGGCGTACAATAAAATCAGCCCATTTCCCCATGGCAAATAGCCACGAGAACTTCAGGTTATCCCAATGAGACAGGGTCTCAGCCTTCTTCACTATTAACTTGTCAATAAGTTTTAATGAACGTAAAGTGCCATTTACATAACTAAAATTAGTAACAAAAATCACAGCAGGTGATAAACATA
>CABFPE010000240.1:799738-820247 GCA_900660155.1 Hofstenia miamia
ATGTGGCGATCACAAGGAAATCGAACGCGCACGATTTCTTCGTGATCGTCACATTGCTAATTTATCTCGGTTGTTAGACATGCGATTCAATCAAAATGTGATAGATCACTTTTGAACCAATCAGTAGTCTAAACGTGACCTAATAATCACGCTCCTTTTCTATGTCCGGTGTTAAGGTTTTCTTTTGTAAAACATATGACCCAAGAATAGTTGCCAGAGAAGATCAAACCGAAAATGACAACTAAATGCATAAGCATCGACTTAATTAGAATAATCTAGATTAATCGAGCACGCTGTTTACGATTAATCTAATCTACTTGACCAGCACGATAGATTAATCCATCCGATTAATCGCATTGAGGATTAATCATGTTGGATCCCTGTTCCCAGCACGACCCCAAGCCGTCATAAGGGCGCGAGGCTATACAAACCGATTTTGAACTAACTCAAAACTTTAAAAAAGACTTTTGTGTGAAGTTATTAGTAATGATTTTCTGTATTTATAGTATTTTTATATTTTTTTGAAATATCTCCATATTTTTGTCGCACCCACAAAAACACTAATTTTCTATAAATTTCCACTGAATAAAGTAGACCACATTCCATAATCTGCAAATAGTGTAGTCTAGTGCATGGGAGTACCTTCTAATAGAAAACCTCAAAAAAACTAATGCTGACGTGAAATAATACATGCGAATTTAATATCTTTTATACAAGCTCAAGGTGTCTCCATATTTATGTCTTGCACTGTATATACATACAGTATATATACAGTATATATATATATATGTATACATATATATACAGTATATATATATATATACATATATATATATATATATATATATATATATATATATAGCAAAAGTTGTATGCAATTCATATTTCCTAATTTGATGAAAATAATTCCAAAGTTACAGGTAACATTAAATTCGGCGAGACATTAGGTCGCTCCTTACAAATCATGTATGTATTCTGACAGCATACTGTACAATGATAATTAGAGTTAGCAAATATAAAGGTTTGTTTAAGAACATCAGATAATTATCTACAGGTAAATGAAAACAAGGTAATTTACAAAACGAAATTTAATTTATTTAAAAAGCGTTTTGACAACGTTTCACATCACAACTTTTGCACTATAAAATAGGATTTAGTAAATTAATATCTGTAAGAAACTAAACTTATGCATAATTTCAAATTAATACTATTAAATTGACAAAGAATGTATTTAAAATATTTAAAAGACACATTAATCAAAGGGGAATACCAAAATGATAAGACAATTGATGATGGCAGGACATCCCCAAACAACGAAAATGAAGAAACCACTATCGTCGAAATACTGATGTTTTGAAAACTGCCTAAATGATTAAATTATTAATTAGACAGTGCAATTTACTCTCATAATAATAGACATGGGCAATCGTAAAGAGGTCATTATCATATTCGTTAATGATTAGAAAGTCATTGGCATTTTCGATGCAAACTCGTAAAATTTCTATAAAAAATATTAGTTATAAATCCAATTGCAGAGACTATATACATATAGTAGACTTTCGATTATACGAACGCCTCGCTCCAATAATTCATTTATACTAAAAGATGGAAAATGGGGTATATGAATAATGTTATACACAACATATTCCAAGAACCCCGAGCTTTGCTCTCAAAGGTTCTTGAAATATGTATATTATTCATTCTTTAATCTGATTAATATTTTGCAAATACAACTTATTACCAATAATTTCTAAAAAGCACATGCATCGGCTACTTGAATGCTACCTAGTTGAGAAAAAAGCACATACGTTTCAATTCTATGCAATGCATTCAGGTTTCCTAAAATTTGACTATCGATTTTTGAATTTCCTGTAAATTACATTTCAAAAAATATATCTTTCCTGACAAAAATTTTTCAATTCCAAAAATTTGTTAATCTATAGTGCAAGTAAAAAAGCATCATTTTGACATGCGATTACACGTCTAAGTGAACTTGTAGACATGGCATGGGCTAAGTGTCCCATTCCGCAATTTAATAGATTGATATTGGACACGATAAGAATTCTCTTACGCTAATTTCCCGTGAAAATCCGAAAATCTCCCCAGGAGACATTGAGAAGGGCTAAGCTCCTGTGGATGACATAACATATTCGTAAGAACAATTCAGACAAGTCTGAAGTCAAGTGGTTACTTATAAAAAAACCAGCATAAGTCCCAAATTTGACAAAACTCCAAAGAGAAAAGAAATTGACATTTTGTCAAGAATAGAAAGCGCTTTTGTCAAATAACTCCTTTATAACAGTAGAATATCTGCGTTATTTTCGTCGTCACAAATTAAAATTCTGGCACAAGAGCACAAACTGTCCCAACTCGCTATGGCGAATTTTTCAACCTCATTAGATGGAAGCAATTTCGCAAAGAATTCTACAATCTATTTTGAATAACCCAAATGCAAATGTATTTAACTCAACATTTTAAATTGACATTTCTCACACGTGGTTTATATTTTTATCTGATTTTAAATATTTAATGGTAACACAAATAGTATTTTGCAATTTCGAATCTTAATTTTTTGGAGATTCTTAGATTTCGCATAATTTTTAAAATCAAAGCATAATACACGTGTTAAAACTGATGTTAAATACGATGTGAATGAATGTATACAAACCTACTTATAATGTTTAGCAGCGAATTCATTGATTTGCGGCATCAAAGCAGAACTGACACAAAGTATGCAAAGAAATGTAAATGATACTGCATAATCAGCGTGAAATTGGCATATGAATAAGAACATCACCAAATGAAATAGCATGAGAGTTAAAAACCATGGCTCTGTATAGTCCACCTAAAAGCAGTACAAAAATGCTACACATTCAAGGGTTATCTTCAATGAAAGTTCAATATATTTCGGTACTTAACTTAATGTATTCGCAACAGCTCACTTTGATACATGAAAGCAATTGAAATGCATATCAATGGGGCCAAGTAAAGTGCGGGAATAGACATTGAAAAAAAATGTTGAAAAATACATAGATCCACGATCTGGGTAGTGCTCCTATCGGACATGGACACGGGCTTCTAAGCTACGGCCACTCAACAAAACATGATTCATAGTTGTTGAAAGACTTCGTAAAAAATATTTTGAATTGCATCCTTCATTATTATAAGAATTTAGGCAAGCGATTGATGCAAATATTTTCGTCATCAACTATGTAATGAATTCCAACGAAATATTTCTGTAATTAGCATTGTTAGTGTTTCTCATGAAATTAAGAATACAGAAAGAATCCGATATTTAAGCATGCACTATCATGAAATCAGTACTGCTGAAACAATGACTTTCGAAAGATTAAAATACATTTCGATTACTGTCATACATGTGAATGTAATTAGACCCGGGTTAATTGCTAAGGCGACCTAATTTTGACTTTAGGGTAAACACTGGGAATTAAAGGGAAAATGAATTTTATTTATCACTAGTTGCCAGCACAGTGGTTAAAATGGAAAATAAAGTATTTCTCCAAGTTTTCAGGCAGAAAGTTGCGATCGTTGCATAACATTTTTTTCAGAAGATAGAAACTTCCTTCAACGGAACATGTAGTAGCGATGCACGATTGTCATTTGCAAATATGGCTGGACTGATACCTTTAAAGTGACCACCGACTTATCAACATTCTTGTATTTGCTTCTGATCTTCTCAGCACAATTACGGAGGAAATAAGTGATCAATGTCAAATGAAAAAATCTCGAGTAAAAGTTGTTAAGACATTTACCAGCGGCTACCATATATGCAGCGTCAGAGTAGCAAAAAAAATTGTTCCTTGCTATCTTAATTTTTTCACGGCGCATTAATGTGCTGTGAACCAATTGCATGATTTGGCGGACCAACTAACAAATACATACTTTCCAACTGCAAGAATTTTAAAATACATGCAACCATTGATTTTAGATACACCGACTACTAGGAAGAATTCTTTATAATTCAGAACATCTGTAACACGAGGTTCGTCATTCTCTGCAACATGTTACACTTTGAGCCGGCGGCTGTCTCACAGGGAAAAGGCACAGGGTGTTTCATTTTTTTAATAGTAGGCAGTCAAAAATGCTTCCTTTTCAGCATAGTCTTTATCCGGAGAAGCAATAAAGATTTGCTGTGTTTATGAACTTTCTGTGAACTTATGTCAATATGTCGCTTGTGGGTTGCCGAGTTAGAATGGTTTGCATAAAAATTTTTTTCGCATCGGACTGAATCCTTGTACAGGGTGCAAAATATTGCAAGACTTTTGCAATAGCCTAGCGTTAATTGGTTCCCCGCTATGTTACGGCATTTGCGAGCAACCCCTGGTTTATCATTGTGTGTATTTCTTAGAAATATGCAATGGATGAGAAAAACAGCAACTAATTTCTAAGAAATAAGCAAATTCAAACTGATTGTATACATATGACTATCAGAAATTGCCAAATTTGACTTCATTTTTAAAAAAATGTAAATTTTTACTTTATTTTGACCGTATTGACCTTATTGAATTTTGGGTCGTATTATTAATTAATTTTAAAACAGTTCAAAATAAAACGACAAAGTGGAAATTTCAATGAATGACAATGTATTAAACAAATGGCGATTGTACCCGAACAAATAGTTTTGCCTTCATCAAAGAATATTTTGAAATCTGGTCAAAGAAAATATGCACGCAAGATATATAATTATTCATCTTTAGGAGAATAAATATGAAATATATAAAATTCTTCTAAATGGAAAATGAGTAAGAATAAACTTTTACTACTAAATCTCTTATTACAAAATCTACACAATTTCAAATTGTCAATAAAATCAACAGAGTTTCTTATTTTCTGGTTCTTTAAATAATTCATCATCCTCAAATGTCTCATCAAACCACGCTTCCATTTCCTGATCACTGACTTTGGGAAAATATTCGTCCAGACAATGGTTGGTAGGCTTAGGCGACTGAATTCAATAATATTATTCGCTATAACTGTAAAGCAGTGTTGGTTAAATAAAAAAATAATGAATAAGAGTAGCCATATTTAATAAGCCTTTTATTGTACAATTTTGCAATAATATACTAAGTATTTCAGCTAAAAGCTCATTAAAGTCGTAATGAAATTATTCAATCAATATTGATATTGAGAAATAAGTTATTTTTCCCACTTTTAAGAAACAGGGATGTCAATCTAAAGAACAATGCTTGACAGTGATATCTATTAGATAAATAATGTAATTAATAAATGAACTCAAATTAGGACTGGCAAATTGAAACTACAATGGTGTCACACAATTTTGAAAATATATGCAAATAAAGAGGGACAAATAATAAACTTATCGAATTCGTACTGAAACAGACGACGCAACATTTCTTAGTTCATTTTTTGAAAGACCAGCTTGATTCAGAATATCTAATTTTTTAATTATTAAAGGCCACACTCGATCGTCCGCAGAGTTTTTCGCCAAAAGATAAACTATCCTCACAGTTTCTGTAGTTCCAATTCTATGAGCGCGGTCTTCAGCTTGAACCAACAAGCCGGGATTCCAGAATAACTCAGCAAATATTACTAAGCTTGTGAACAAAAGTTGATGATCAAAATTTAAGTGAACTCGAATACAAGTGAGAATTCCATCTTTAATGAAAACCAGAAATCAATTATTAGCAGAGACATTAATGAATTCTACTTGTAATTGGTTATTGTATGAGAAACTTCATCTAAGATAAAGCATACTAAAGAAAACTAATGATTATTTCCCAATCGCGTGCTGCGTTTGCATCACATATACAAATATTCTTAGTATAGAATTCTACCCTAAATATTTCTGAGAAGATTAACGGTTAGTTAGGCCAGGCATGGCCTCCTATATATTTGCACATTGAGAAAACACATTTTATAAAGCTAAAAATTTAAATCTTTGTGTAAAAATGTTGGTGTACAATTTGAAAGTAAATAACAATAATAAAATGATCATCAACTTCAATACCGCGCAGCAGTTAACGTTAGACCTGTACCAGCAGCCTTAATGGAGAGAACAGCTACCCTACAATTACTGTCATTTTGGAAATTATCAACCAGATTTTGTCTCGATTTTGTGCTGCCATCAATCCGAATATAATCTATTGATTTTGAATGCAAAACTTCACAAATGCTGTTTAACATCACAACATGATGGGCGAAAACCAAAAACTTGTGATGTGCTAGTGAGTGCATATTTCCTAATTCTAGGCGCATTGAAAAACTGATTTGAATAGTGTAGGGGCGAAATATATGTAAAGGACAATAGAAGTTAATTTTTGAAAGAATAAATACATTGGATTTAAGTAAAACTAATCTGTTAACTCGATATGAATTAATGATTGTCTTTTAATTGTATTTGTAAAACTATCTAATACGTTTTGAAGGCTTGAAATATGTATGTAAAAGCAGTGAGTGTTACTGTCTTAGATTTACAAATATATTTGACTGTTAGTGCTCCAATTCAAACTCGATGTTTTTATGATCTAGCACTTTGATTTTGAGGGGTTTGAGGCACTGACGTATATTCATATAAAAATTTCGAATTGTGCTATGGAATAGAACAAAAATAGGGATTACATCCAAACAGCTAATACGCCATTTTTTTTAAATATGGCCCACTGTGGGCGTTCTAGTCACTTCTAATTTAAAAAGCTGGTAACTTCTTACTTCATTATGAACTTACGATAGCTTCACATTCATTAATACACAACATTAAATTAAATGTTTATTAATTATTGAGCAAAAAAATGTGAGGTTGTCGATTACGTAATTTACTAGGTGAAATTTTGAATAAAATATAGCCAAAATTATGAAAGCATTGCTAATCATAATTGGATTTTAGGAAATTTTAGGAAATACGCTCTACTAACAAGGATCTTTACTTGAAAGCAAATTCGTAATGTAGTTACATACAGCCTTTTTTTTAGCAACAGCAGTGCTAGCAAAAAATTCCAAAAGTAAGGAATGAGACTTCAATATATCTTCATCCTTCATTTTAGCTACCTGTCTTTGAGAACTAGCAAAGTTTTCATCAGCACTTAAAAAATAAAGATTAATATTTAAACATAATCAGAATAAAATTCGCTTAACTGTTTAAGATCGACATCAAGGAAAATAATTTCACGATTTTTTTGAGCGAGTTGATCAAGAACTTCGTTTTTCATTCTTCTGAGGAGAACAGTATTTTGCAATACCAATTCTAATTCTTCTAGATTAGAAGATCCCGAAAAATCCCAACCAAACCTAATTGATGCGTAACATAAGACAAAATAGCACAGAAATGGAATTAATGTATCGTTACTCACTTTCCTTGAAATCCAGCACAATATCGTTTTCCGAATTCTATAATATTGCGAAAATGAGTCGGTGCAACAGCATTTAGTTGTCCAAAAAGCTCAACTGGACGAGATAAGGCAGGAGTCCCAGACAAAAGAAGAGCATATCGAGATCGTTTAATAATTGGAATGACTTTTTGACTACGCAAAGTCTTTAAGTTTTTAAGTGAATGAGATTCATCGCAGATAACAACATTAAATTTACAGGATAACAATTTGTCTCCAATACGTGAAACCATATCGTAACTAACTATAGTAATATTTATGGAATCTAAATTTTATATCAAGCTATTGTACGAAAATGCGTATTACCGTCTGAAGGATGTACTGGGGTATTTGATGTTGATATGAAATGCACTTGATCCTCAGAAATTTCTAACCATGTTTTAATTGCTTTCAACCAACCCTCCTTTAATGAAGTAGGACATATGATCAATAAAGGCCAAAATTTACGATAATACCAAGCTATTACCAAAGACTGAACGGTTTTGCCTTTATAAAATTGTTAAACTTTCTATTCGGTATTGGTGTAATAATAAATATATATTATAATTTGATAAAACTTCATTTATCCAGTTATGTACTGTTTAATACTCGTTTATGTAAATAGTAAATCTAACAAAAAACCCTGTAAAATTGTAAATACCAAAGAAGTATTTGAAAAATTGCTAATCTGAAAACAGATCAATTCCATTTCAAACAAATGAATATTTAAAATCTAGAACAAAATTCTAGCATTTTCAGTCCTAACAAATGGCCAAAATAAGTATCTATATATTTAGACGTTCAAATTTACACACCTTACAAATACAATTTAGGCTCAAACTGTATTCTTGACTATTCACAAGACGCATTGCGGAAATGTTTAACAATTGATAAAACTTTCAGTAGAAAATAATTTATTCTTGTATCCGATTTCCCAACCCCTATTTTTTAAGCTATGCTAAATTAGTTAAAGATATTATTATATGTAACAACATTTCACAAGAAATGGAAATGTATATAAGACTTTTTAAAACAATAAACTATTCACCTAAACCCATTTCATCAGCAATGATTACTCGACCCCCACGCTTGATGCACCATTCAACACCATTTTGTTGAAAAAGTAAAAGGCGAGCACGAAGGTAAGGTGATATTGAGCCCCAATTCATTTCACATGAATTCTCTGGTTTCCAAAAAACCCAAGCTGGTAATGGTTGAACTGTTATAGTTTGTGAAAAGTTTTTATTGATCTATGAATAACTGATAAAACTTTATGTTAATTAAAATCATACTTTATCAAAAATCACCGAATATTCATCCAAAGAAAATGACCACTCACGCAATTCAGGATCGTACTGCTTTGAAGAAAAAGTTTTTAGCAACTCTATAAGTTTCTGATGGTATTTACAAAGCACAGCAAACCGGAAATTCGGTTTTAAGACACAATTTGCAATCAATTTATCCAATTTAAATTTTGGCTGTAATGTAACTGATATATTCTTTTCGGATGCACATGGTTTTCCTGAATGTTCAGATTGTTTCGATTTTGCTTTAAGTTTTAACAGTGCTTGTCGTTTGTTTTCTTCATTAGTTTGCTTTTGAGCATCAGTTAACATCTGAAAATAAGAGCATTCATGAAACACAAAATACAGTACTTTTCCGTCAATCATTGACAGAACAATTAACGTAGTCTATAATGTGAACGCTTTATATTCACCAATAATTTGTATTGTAAACTAAAAGATATAACATTAAACTGATTCGAACATGCTGAATATGGAACGGAATCCCCCTAAACAGAAACTTACAAATTAACAAACGCAAAAAACTTCGAATGGATTACGATTTATCGAAAATTTAATCTTTTTGATTCGATGTATTTTAAGCAAATAATGCTTTAGTAAACATTCATATAATCCAAGATGAATGACCAGACGATATGCAAATTTCGCAATACCTATTATAAATGAGCTCCCCAATGGATGGATGAAATGTTCCAATGTAGGCATCTGCAAAAAACCCGATTTAAGTCGACCAATGTTGACCATTTTACAGGTATATGTAAATGATTTTAGGCCTGAAAGTGATACAAATGCATCGATTTCTATCGCAGCATTTAAATTTCTTATTAGACTAAGCAATTATTCACTTTGCGTAAACCGAATTAAATACAAATTAAATTATCAAAAATTGAATAATCGCAATATATTTTAAAAAATGGCAATTTTAAATACACTACAATTCTGTAAGTAAAATATGTATTAAGGTCACTGTGAATTGTAGACAAAATTTCGAATTATGATAATTTTGAAATTGATTTATTTACGGCGAGGCTTCAGGTGAACATAAAAGTACAAATGTACATTTGCTTTGATACATTGGCCTATAACATAGAATATATAATATAACATGAAAGCAAGCACTCTTTCGTAAAGCTCACAATAACCTCATTCCAATAGTTTACTTACAAAAGTAGATGTTAAGCTGCCCGCGGGTATGGCTACGACTGTAAATTTAGCGACACATACTAATATGGGTCACCTAGAATTTTATGTGCTACATTGTAGATTTTTTAATACTAGGACCACCGCATTGTAGGGCGAATCGATACATATGCTAAATCCAATGAGAAACATTATTGTATAGTTTTCTTAATTCAAGAATTAGAGCTTACATAATTTTGGAAATGCAAAAATATAACATGTCCGTTGACAATCAAATCTCAACAACAAAGATTTGATGATTAACAGGCTAAGAAATTAATGAAATAGAATAATGTTCATCTATTTTCATGGAAAACATTACTCATACAAAATAAGAAAACAGAATTAAATTCAAAAAATTCAATATGCTGCGTGTACAGGCGCACAATATAAATATATAGTCAAGTCTAAAATTAAATAATGCCAGTGTTATGATACCCCAACTAAAAAGAGTAACATTTATTCATTCCACAGTGATTTGTACTAATAATTTACTGAATTTAACAATAATTCAATTAAATATAGACAACACCGCCCATAAAAATACTTTCTCATCCATATCCATTATTTTTTACCCGTAATCGAGAATGAAACTTTTCTGCTACTATGAAACGATTTCGACCATTCAATACCAAAATTATGGTAATTTGTTTTTGAAAAGAATCTTATTTAAAACACAAAATGTGGAATGAAAAGCTTACTCGTATCCGCCCATACACGATAATAATTATGCCCATTCACCCGTACCCGATACAGGAGGATAAAACCGGATGCTCGCGAATAATACCCATTCGTCACATCGTCTAGATAAATAAACAATTTACACGGTAATCATAGATTTTTGGAACGACTATGTTTTACATAAATACGATTGTTTGCTCATCTCAATTTTAGAACAACTAACTTTACCTGTAGCCGAAATTTTTGTATGCTATACCCAGGTACCAAGGAACATTTGGTTCTAAAATGAAAAAACATTCTTATATAAATTGATCATTTCCTAGCTAACTAAAACTTCTAAAGAAGTATACATTTCGTTTTAGTGGAATTCAGATGTCCCGTTGCACCAGCTAAATTGCATTTGCTCTGTCTCCCTGCGCCCACACAGGCACTCACATAATAATGCAATGAGAAGAATTTCATTCGCTGTGTGTTTTTCATTCCGAAAATGTTCTCATCAATCAATTTCTTGTGGTATTAAAGAATTCTTCAAGTCAAATCTATCCTCACAACATGACATGCATTTCTTATTGTCATTTAAATGCAACATTCTACTGAAAAAAAAGAAATCTATTCAGGCTCATAACAAATTTTTTAATCCAGTACGGTTTAGCGCTTATGCACAACTCAAGATACCTTTTACTTGGAATGTTGAGAAAATGAGAATTTCTTCCCCAGGAATTTAAAAAAAAGACTGATTTATACATAGTCAGCTAATACATCAATGACACATTAAAAATTCTCTTTCCTTTTGTCAAAAGTGTGTAAAAATTTAGGAAATCTTTAAATTGTTTACCATCCGCAAAACTGTGCGTGCTGCGCAAGTTTTTCAACTTTGCGAAAAAACTACTTCATATAATTGATATATTAGAAAATTTAATTTTTCATGCATATAAAACGATTACTTCAATTCAATTAGATAATTTTTACAAAAACGCGGAGGCAGACTTTCCTATAAATGGCTTTGAGAAGCTAAAACTCATAGTTGAGCGTTTTGACATAAAAAATGCATTATGGTGATCAAATTCAATAATTTGATTCAAATCTGTACTATTACAAAGCCTCAAGAATTTGAAAACACCGCTATACGCGACGCGAAAGTTATATTAATATTATAGAAACAACTCATTCGAATTTTAAATAGAAGAATTGAAGGGAAAAGCAATAAATACTGATTAATTGAAAGATCATAGTTGACGTTGGCTAAACTGCATCAACGTACATATTTGCAGATGACACTAACATTGAAAAAAACTCCACGTATGATTTAGTAAATGAAGTCAGTCGTATAAAGGCACAGTAAATGAATGGCTTTGTTACAATAGTTTGTCCTTAAATCGTTAAAATATCTGCTGTGGAACTAAATGTTACGGAATCCTATAATCAGAATAAAAATTTAATATTTGTCTAAAATATATCCACATTTTGCGGAAAAACAGTGGTATATTAAAGAAATTAAAATTTACCTACTACAATTCGTATGTATGACCTGTTATCATATTTGGCATCTTAATAATCAATGCTCATTCGGAAAATTCTTCATTCTTGGAGATTTAAACCTGCCACATACTTGTTTCACTACCTTCACCAGCTCAAACAGCCATAATCAAGAATTACTAGGTGCTTTCGACGAGCTCAATCTTCAACTTGTTGCTCCGCCACACATGTCTCTGGTAACGTGTTAGACATAGTTCTCATAGACAACCTTCATAGTACTCATAGTACAGTTGGGGATCATTTCCCGGTGCGTATAAGCATTACCGCGCCAACAAGTGGTTGTGACAGTGTTTATGCACACTTCAACAATGCTTCTCATTTCTGTTATGAGCAACTTCTTTATCATGACAACCTGTCCGTGAATTTCATCTCCGAATGGTATAGACTTGTTTTGAGACTTTCAAACACACATTCCCCCTGAAAACGAAACGCAGAAGGTCGTTCCCTTACTACTATACCTCGAGCACCATTCACATTGACAACAAATGTACACAGCTGAAAAGAATTCTTGCAACCTAACTACATAAACCTCCTCAACAATGACTTTATGAATTCAGTATATGTGGATAAACAAGCCCTATTTTATTCCCTCAGCCCGAAATCCTCTCGCGACTGCTTCCGTTTCATTCGATCTCTTAAATGTAGTGAACGCCTACCTTCATCATTATACCTTGACAATACTGCCATTGCTAATGCTTTCAATGATTACTTTATTTCTATTTAACAGCAAAATGCCCCATGCTTAATTTTGTCACAAAAACGCAAACCGGGCCATCCTATACTAAAATCTGGCAATGCAGAGATCAGCAATTATCGACCCATACGTCTCTTACCTTCCCTTTCATTATACTTGAACGCTTTATTTTTTACTTTCTTTACCCCATACTCAGTTCGAAGCTCTCAAGGCAACAACACGATTTCATGAAAGGAAAGTCTACGGTAACCCAACTGATTTAATGTCTTGACGCTCTTTATCACAATAAAAACCCACAGAGTCCGTGTGCTTTGACTTCAGTAAAGCTTTCGATTGTGTGTCTCACCATTTACTCTTAAAGAAACATCAAACAGTTCGTTCTCGACAAAGCGTTCATTGAATTAATTTCTTCATATATCTCCTTCCGTAGCCAATGTGTGATGTACAACAATATCCACTCCGAAGCTAATTCTATAAGTTTCACAGGACAGTATTCTGGGCCCCTTCCTGTTCCTGATTTTTATTAACGATTTAATCACACTGCCAATTAGTCCATGTATTCTCTACCCGTTGTCATTCCATATAATTGCCATTGTTATACTTTCTCGATAGTAAATTAATTCTTTCAGTATGTAGTAGTAGTAGTAGTAGTAATATATGATGGAATATAAATTGCTCTTCTGCTACTTATGTTACAAAAAAGCTAATGCGACTGAACAACTTTAAGAACTCCACATACAGTACTAAACAATTACTTCTAAATGATTATTAAACATTTAGTTATACATTATGTAATTATAAACCATGTAGTAAAACTCCAAAGAAACGAATATCCAATAGAATTTAGTTTTAATGAGAAAAGAGCACGATTCAATTGAATTCAATTGAGGTACGAAGTACGAGTTAATAAATATATATATATAAATCCATAAATGCGGGTTATATTTTATTTTATTGGCAACAAGTAAAAAATTATACATAATTTTATAATAAATATAAATCTAATACCGAAGATATCATATCATAGTATGAAATATTTGACACATTTCCAGTTAAATAAAAATCCTTAAATGATTCAACCACTGAAGATAGGTTAACATCCGCGAGCGTTGGAAATTCCATCAGTCAATCAACAGATGCTTTATTTTAAAATTATTTCGTTTGTTCATTACGTCATCAGATTCAGAAACAGAAAAATACAATATTTTGTAATCCATATTAAACAAATAACTAATGGTAAATCATATTATACTATGCTAAATCTAAAACTTTGAAAATGCAAAAATTTTTAAATTTTAAATCCACATTTAATATTCTGGTAAAAGACGCCTATAATCTGTAACATTAAATCTAGAGGTTTTCCAAATGCCTGCACTTGAATGCAATGAGCAGAAAATAACTGCAATAAAAAAAGAAATTGAAAAATTAATGAAGAACAATGAAATTGTATGTATTTAATTTTAAAAATTATTTTTTGCTATGAAAAATAGCCATTAATACATTTTAAAATTAAGTTTACATACACCGAAGTGTCTTAATTTTCATTATTTTGAATGTTATGAATTTAGAGTTCTGATCGAACAACAGAATTACTCCAAGAGCTCAGGCGTATTCCCATGAAATTAGCTGTCTTAGAGGTAATTTTTTTTAATTTGTTCTTTTTATAGTATTTTAGAAAACGCGTGTTGGAATGACAGTGAATAGTTTACGGAAAGCTTCAGGGGATGAGTCAATCAGTCAATTGTCCAAGAGCTTAATAAAATCTTGGAAAAAGCTTCTTAATGGTAAATAATTACGTTCTTATCAGTTTGAAATATTCCATGCTAATATGGCAGTCTTAAAACAGTTACATAAGATTATTGATTGAGTTACGATAAATTATATTCTGTTATTCCACTATAGTTTTGAATTCTGAGTTCAGCGTATAACGGAAATAATTTTTAGGCGTTATTGTACTTTAGGGGACCCAGTTTATGTGACGTCATAAAATGGGTATAAAACTCTAACCCTAACCCCAATCCCTCACCCAAAACTTGGGTGTTTTGCAAAAAATTAATCAACAAGATGAAATGCAATATAATTGCATTGGTTGGGGAGTAGGGTTAGGGTTAAGGTTAGAGTTTAATACCCATTTTATGACGTCACATAAACTGGGTCCCCTAAAGTACAATAACGCCGCCATGTGTACCACCAAACGTTGTTTAAGTTAATTTTACAAACTGCACATAAATTTACTTTATTAATATGTCTACTTAAGAGTAAGTAAGTAAGTTTTATTAATTTCAGAAAGAACATCCAAAGCTCAATACTTTTTACACATCTAAGTTTAAAATGAGCATTTAACATATGGAATAAGTAAGATATGAATTTCCATTAACGTGTCATCAGTTACTTGTTTGAGTTTGACGTGATTCTATCAAGAACCTATTGGGAAAAATAGAGAAGTTAGCTTTTTTGACACTGGAGGAAGCCTTAGTATTGACATAATGTTCACGAGCTGGAAAAAGATCTTTCAGAAGATGGTCTGGTGTCTGATTTTTTTGAAGAGTTTCGATTTAGCCTCCCTTGCTCGAATCTTGATGGGAAAAAACTCAGTAATTATTCCAAACCGCTTAGCCATTCTTTTACAGCCATCCTACTTCTCTCACTCCAAACACAGATACCATACACTAAAAAAGATACAACGAGGGAGTCAAATAAATAGCCGAGTTCACTCCTAACAACCATTTTTCTTCAGTCGATTGATCATCCAAACAATTTGTTTGTACTTTGATGTAAGTTGATTTATGTGAGTTCTGAATCTGAGATTTTCGTCTAAATAAATTCCAGGTAACTTGAGACTTTTCGTCCGCACGATAACATCCAACTCTTTGACCTCATCTTTACCAAAATATAATTATCAACTCATGACTTTTGTTTTCATTCAACGTTAAATTATTTTCTCTGCACCAATTTTGAGCCTAAGAACGGCTGCGTCGCCTCTATCATAATAATCTCCAATGATAAGAGTAAGATCGTCAGCAAAACATGAGTGCCTTTATAATTCGTCGTCATAAAAAATGTCATTCACATAGATATTGAAATAAGTTGTCTCTTCAACAGATCCCTGGACGGTTTTCACTGCTTCTAAATGAGGTGTAGGCTGAGGCTTTTTCTTATTTTTCAAGCATTTATAAAAAGGGGAATACTTCCTTTGGTAATGATGAGCATGTGAGTTGCAGCCATTTAACGCATACATCACATTTCCTCAGTCCGTCTCACCTGTTTCGGTTTTGCATTTGTCACATTTGCTACTATCAACACTGCTGGTAGAGCCACCACGATGACTCCTCATATCCATAACAATAGGGGAAAACTATTTTAATTAAACTGTATAATAAACAGTGTAGGGTTTGTTTCAAATAATCATCGTCAATATTTGTATTTAAATAATATTTTTGAAAAAAAATATATTTTATTTTAAATTTTGAAAAATAAAGATATGTATTTTATTAAAACTTGAAAAAATCTATTTTCTCGGAGCCTGCTGCACAACATCAATGTCGACAGTCTAAAAAGTCCCAGATTTATTTACAAACAATAGTCATGCGACGCAAAATCTTAAATTAGAGTAAGCGCAGTTTATTAAAGAAAATTAAGCCCAACGGTCGTGTCACGCATTTTAATAAAGCCAATATACACTATATTTTAGTATTTCTAAATGTATTTTTACAAGAAATAAATATTTTATTTTTTTAAAGTTGAAATTATATTGTATTTATTTTATTGTAATATATTGAAATAATATATGTTTTTGATGTTCACTGGTTTAAAACTTCGAAATCACGAAATTTACAAGCAGAAGATATAGATGCTTAAAGTTTTTCGTTATGGAGTTAGATAATGCATATTCCCCTGATAATATATTTGAGATTTTAGTGACAATCATCAAAATTTAAACAAATCTATGAACATTGTTTTTGAAACTCCTCATATTTAGTATTTATCTCTATGTTTGCAACATATCTCACAGTCGAATCAAACATTTTCTACAAAATATTTATGTGATCTAAAATTATTTAGAGGAAGCTGCTCCGGAATCACCTTCCGCTAAAGTAGCTCGAGTTGATTCATCAGATAATGATTCAAATCCCCCTACCCAATTTAAACCAGAAACTGAAATTCCAACAAACAATCAAACTCCTAAGGCTAATGCTGTTATTATAAAGCCTGCTGCATCCCGTCCTGTGGCTGCACCTGGTTCAATACGAGATAAATGTCGTGAAATGTTGTTAACATCTCTGAAAACAAACAGTAAGTTTGATTCTAGCACTGTAGTTAATGGTAATTTTTGTGATTCACTTGTTACACGCTGACCCTACAATTTACGCATGCGTTTTCTTTCAATGATAGCTTTTTGAAATTTTTTACCAACTTTGCTTCTTGTTATCACGCAGTAACACTTTCTACATTTAAAATATGTTTAGAAGTGTATGTACATTATTGTATTATTTGTAAACTATTGTTTCAAATGCTCTTTTCTTCTCTTTTTGAAATTTTTGTAATTATGCAAAGTATTGTTTCTATTTCACGGCATGGAAATAATGGGCAGCTCAAATTATTTTCAAATATCATACAAAATGAAGTATGTTCAGCTTTTGCTCTCTATTTAGGCTATAGGTGAAAGCTTCCCAATATCTGAACGTAAGGTTTTTTTCACGTGCAATGTACTGATAAAATTGTAGGGTTATGTTTTAAATCCATTTCTCATTTTTTCACTATTTCTTCTGATTTGGATAGATCATTCTTTTTTTAGAAATTGTTAAAATATGTTCCCTACATTTATACACAAGTGAACCGAAATGCTGAAAAGATAATATATTATAAATATTTGGAAATTTGTATAATCGCGGGTATCTGAACTTATAACTGTTGCACAATGAGTAAGCATTTTTGATCTCATAATTTTGCTGATATTTTCATGACTATTTTTGTGATAATCGGTAATTTTTAAACTGAACAGATTCGTGTTTTTTAAATTTTACAGGCTTAGGTAGACCTCATTGGGATTATACTGGTTATCTGAAACCTATGTTTAGACAACTAGGAAACACATAGATCTAAACGCTAGATAATAGTGAAGTTTGCCTAAATTATATTGAATTATTTTGGAAGAAAGCTTGTGTGGTAGTTAGCTCAATAATCTAATCGTTGCAAATTGACCATGGCTATTATTACTGCAACTGCAGGGTTTTTTCTTTTAGTTACTGATGATTTGGAAATTTTTACTGATCTAGAAGGCTTAGCAGCTCAAATAGAAGAAGAGATTTTTAATGAGTATGGTGACAGCAGTAATAGCAAGTATAAAGACAAAATCCGTAGTCGTGTTTTCAACTTGAAAGATAGTCGCAATCCAGATTTGAAACGAAGAGTTATTATAGGAGACATCACACCAAAGCGGCTAGCTACAATGAAGCCAGAGGTAGTTTGTTTATTCATTTAACCTCTTCATTGCTATTAAATATATGTGTTCCAGTAGCTTTTTATTTGTAATTTTGTATTAATAATAATGTCCCAATCAACCATTAATTTATTTAGTCTTTTGCATATTTCATTAAAAATATTTGAGTAAAGAATTACAAAATTAATTTTCAAAAAGTTAGGTTAAAGTTCTTAGCCTAAATGATTATTATTTAGTGCAACGAAATATTTATGTAATGAAATTGTCAAAATTGTTATAAGAATTAGCTTTCTCCAATAATTTCTAGATAATTAATATAGAAGATCTTTCTTAAATTTCACCTAACTTTCAACGTTTGTTATTATATATTCATTTATGTGAATTTCAATTTTAGTTAGTTTGTTTAATTGATAATCACTGTCATTAATTAATTCTATGCACCATTTAATATTATTTGAATCGTCATCTGACTTGTCTGTTGCCTTTTGGTATATCTCGCATTGTGTGACTGCTGCATGCACTTTATATTTGCATTATATTCTAAATTGCCGTAAAAAATGCTTGATACTATTTACTGATTTTTTAAAACAAAATATTCTGCAAGATTTGGTTTTTCTTTTTAATTGTTGACAACATATTAATGCTTTTAAAATTTATTTTAGGAAATGGCATCAGAAGAGATGAAAAAACTACGTCAGAAATTTAACGAAGAAGGTATTAATGATCACCAAATGGCGATGGTGGAAGGAACCAAAACAGACCTAATAACTTGTGGAAAATGCAAGAAGAACCAGTGCACTTACAGTCAAATGCAAACACGCTCATCTGATGAACCAATGACTACGTTTGTTTTCTGCAATAATTGTGGAAACCGATGGAAGGTATGCAGAATTACTATTTTTTGTTTAACATTTATTTTCCTAAATTCAATAAAAATATGGGATTATAACAAATGTCTTCGTTAAATATTTCTATTTACCAAGGTATTAATGTTGAATATTTTAATAAACTCTGCTGAATATTTCAAATATGATCTTAACTGCTTCAAGATAATTTATATCAATTGTCCAGCTCGGATTTTTTTATTAGAAAATGGTTTTTCTTACAACGTTTGTTTGAATTCCTCATTTAATGGACGTTAAATGATGCAGTTAATCACTACAGTGGATTTTGTTTATCTACCCGTACAACTTCTTGATTTTAAGACTTGGATATTTCACTAATAATTAACGTATTTTGTTGTTTAGTTCTGTTAAATCCTGCCACATTAGCATATCGATTCTCATTCTGAATTTCATCATGATTTTCCTAGACTCCTCGCTTTTTACATTTTTTAGTTCATGATTGTACTAATTTTGTTGAAAGATAAATTTGTGTAATGTTTAGATATGTTAAATTTACGTGTGTATTATTTCTTTCAGTTTATTTTAATATTGTAATTTAATATATAAGTACTTGTGTTTTTGCTAAACACTAAAAAAATACAAAAATTCTTCAATTTCATTAGTTATTCCAGTATCGTTTGTACATAAATGCTTGCAAGTTCGAATAAGATTCAAGTTGAGTAATGTATTGCTTTAGTATTTATTTACCCTCAACACATGTTATGAAAAATTGGAGTTAGCTCGTATTAGGCATATAGTATATTATTGGTGACTTACAATGAGCTTAAAATTGTTTTTCTCTGTATTTGCAAACATGCTTAAGCGCTATACAAGCTAACACAATTTGGCAATCAATATCATAATGTATAAAATCTCTAAGTTCTACTCAAATTTTAAAATATTTTTTATTGGCTATGTCTTTAAAGCTAGATATCTAAGAACTCTTTTCTCATAGTTTAAGTATCTTACATTTATTTTGAACGTAGTAGAATGCATTTAATATGATGAAATTAAACAAAAGGCAATGCAATCATTGCATTGTTTGCTAAGAAATCTAAATGCAAACTAATCTAAGCGATGTGCCATATGCGATGTATGCAGTAAGCGTATGTTCGAATGCATTACTTTGTGATTTTCAAATTCTAATAATTTCAGTGTAAATTTGCTGTTATTAGTTTTTGATTACCAATCAACTCCAAAATACTCGAATATTAAAGTAGGAATTTTTTAAAAGGCAAAGCATGCATTTACATGTTTTGAAACTACTGGTGATATATTATCATTTTTCTAATGTTTTTTATTATTAGGGATGATACCACCACACTCTTGCTAGTGCATTAACTTGATTATTGGCAAATAGCTTTGGGCAGGCATAAAATTACAAAACTATTACTGCTGTGCGTTACAATCATCATGTGTATATATATATATATATATATATATATATA
>CABFPE010000240.1:884667-942963 GCA_900660155.1 Hofstenia miamia
GACACAGCAGGTTAAGAATTGATGAGCTTGATTGATATATATATTTTTAGACGAATGAATTTCAAAACTAAAATTCTCATTGAATTCTTCATTTTAAATAATTCTAAAAAGAATTCGAATTACAACTTGATATAAATTAGCTTGCAAAAAGTATTTCAATTTTTAACAAGGCTTCTCAATTAAGTGCCATAATGTACAGCTTCAATAGAAAGTATTATTTATACAAAGACATTTGCTACGCAACAAATTAGAGTCAACAATTGACCTAATGCAACCAGTGCATTATAAAGAACATGTTAATAAAAGTAATCCTTACCTTATAACAATTGCTTAAACACAACCAGCTGATCGAAGGAAATTTCATTACAAGTTCACAATCTCGATAATAAAAGTAAGAGTCCTTTGCCTTAATATTTCTAACTTCTCCCTGCAAAGTAGCACGAATGGGAAGGATTTCTCGAAGTTTCTCAATTGAGCACAAAGATGGCCGTATCGCTAATTGATCTTTGAGAAACGTCGTACAATCAATTAATTGACTTTCATCGAGATCATAAGACTGTGAGGATTCCAAGAGTGGTAAAACATGATGACTAACAAGTTCTTGCATTGTTGCCATTTTTACTCCTAGTGATAGCAAAGCAGTATTTACTACATTGTGATTATCAGAGACATTCGAAGGAAGACCAAGACGTACTTTATCAATTAAAAGTAAACCTGGAAGAGCGGGTAACTTGATTCCTTCTTGAATCATGAAAATGTATTTCGGTGAACAACTATCAATAGAAACAAGTTCGCTTTTGCCAATTAAGGGCAAACAGTGCAAACTCTTAATTGAAAATTTATGAGTTTCAGATAGTTCATGGGCATGATCATTGTAGATACAATACAATATAATTGCAATATTCTTACTACAAGTAGAAGACTCAGAACAATAATATCTTAACATACTGATGTAGTCAGAAAGCTCAATATTTCGTACTCCGATTTCTCGCAATAAAGCTGGACGGACCATTGTATCCAATGCTTTTGGCGCTCTGTAAAATCCAAGAGAATCAAACAACATTTGGTCGTCGATAATATCAGGGCATCTCAGGACAAGAGACGGTATTACAAGTTCTTTTGTAATAGATGGAATAATTGGACTTACACGCAGCCTATTTAAAAGGCGATTAGCAACTGGTCTGAAAAAGCCCATGCAGTCATTAGGCAAGGGAACGTAGCCCAACAAGGCAAAAATGGCTGCTTCCGTATTATCAGACAAAATCCTTCTAAATGATTCAAGTGCTTCCATGAACAGATTTGCTAACTTCGACGCAATCCATTCATTAAAAGGTGAATCTTGATCAATATCCTGGCGTGATGAGGGAATTTCAAAATCTGCTTGCACAATAAAATTTAAACCAAATTGGCGTAATGGAAGGAAGGCAAAAGCAGGAAAACGTTGTTCTGTAAGAAACATGTAGCTTCCATCTTCAGCACAAACAACCGGAAATGCCAGGGTTACGTCGGTAACAGCTACTGGTAGTCCTAAATGCTGAGGAATATCAAGCTCTGTATTATGTAGTAACCACAATTGATCACCCTCTGGATGGGTGAGTCGCACTAATCCATTTTCTTGAATTGATTTACTTATGACAATCTTAGTAGAGTTGATAGAATCAATAAATGTTATGTGACGCAATTTGTTTAGAAAGAGTAACAAGGTAGGTTTAATTTCACCTAGTTTTATTTTAATTGACTCCATTTTTGATTTAGATGAGAATGGAAGAATGATATTGGTTGTAGGTGAAATCCCAAAATCACCAATTGTTAAATCAATTCGATTTGCATAACTGATCCACTTGGGCTTAATCATGCCAAGAGAACCAATTGTGACATCAAATTCAATACAAAATCCATTTGAATGAATTTGTGGAGCATCAGAAACTTTGAAAACAGATTTAAATCCAATACCCTTTTGTCCAATAAACCCTTTTCGGTGTTTGCCTTTTGTAGTTTTTCCAATGTCACATAAAGCACGAATATTTTCCTCCATAAAACCAACTTCATTGTTGATAACCCTCAAAAAGTTCTCCGTTATACAGAAGACTAACGCTGGCCCATCGTCGACATCGCCATTCAAAATTTCATCACAGTAGGTATTGTCATCGGCATTTTGGATTAATTCTAAAATAAAATGAACATCTGTTGAATAGAGGTCTTTTGATAATCGTTCAAGACTTCTCCCAATACGACGTTGATGCTTTTCTAATAAAGAGGCGGCAGCAGGTGATAAATCTAGGCCTTCTCCAAATTCAGTTTTAAGTACATCATCGACAACTTCGAAACAGCGTTTTGAATCCAAGGCACTGATTGAAATATCCAGCGATCGGCGTTTGACTGATGATACCTGCTTTTCAGATTCTTTCGATTTCCTTTCTTCACGTGTTGGTGTTGAAAAAACAATGGGATTAGCGATATTGATGTCAGAACTATCTTTATCACTCTCAACTTGTACTCCAAATAGATCTGACCAACAACTAACTCCTATGCTCATTCCAATAGATGAAAGCTGACTCTTTTGCCAGTCTTGAGTAGCAGTTGAAGCTAAACGTACAGCAGCGTCACCAAATAATTCGTTTAAAACTGGCAAGGCCAGCTTAGAAGCAAATAAACACGCTAATTTTGATGGCAAACAAAGAATGCACTCTAAACAGAACTCCATAGGACCTGATATCCTCGTTTCAGGTGTTGCTCCCAAAATATGTAATGTTGATCGAAGTTCGGATTTTAAAAGTTGCATAGGCGCTTTGGATGCTCCACCATGTGAAATAATGAGCGACGAGAAAGCACCAACAGCTTTCTGTGCGTCACTAGAAATGCAGCTTTTACGGAAATCACTAACAGAGCAATCTTTTCGCACCTTTAGCCATTGTTCGGTTGCAACTTCAAGTAAAACAAAATCTAAAAGTGTAAAGTTGCATTTCACACATTACACCAATGTATACAAAATCGATTTCGGTACTCTATTAACATCTTATCGTATATCTAAATTCTAAATGATTAGCAAGACATTCAATTACAATTTTTCTGATATAGAGATGTAATTCTAAAGAGCGGATATATTTTAAACAACAGTTAGTTAAAAACATCAGGGTAATCAGAACAGAGAACATCATCAAATGATTTCACAAAAAATTCGTTTTACAATGCAAAAATGAATTTAGACTTAAAATGTGAAAAATCATTTTGTGTTATTCTTGATGATAACATGAACTCGTAGTGCAAACAGAAACAAAAAGATACTGTAGAGGAATAGTTGAATAACTTGATAAAATCAAAAAAATCTTGTTAGTCTAACTTAGCTGCTCATTTAGAAATCAATTGCCAATTTTCCCGATGGAGAGCAAATCTCGCATTGGGAAGCAGTGAATTTAAACGATAAATCAGAAGCAAGTTATTGTGGGCATTGCCACCAAAAATGTACGAAAGTTAACGATAGGATATGTATGAAGTATTCAAATAATATACAGTATTTAATTTGAACCAGGAAATTACCTTGAAATGATGGATGACTTCTGTTATTCTTAATGAAACTGCTTAACCCACCAAGATGAGGAGCAAATGTTTTGTTCCATTGAAGGACGCCACCAATATCAGTCATGAAAGGAGAGTTTTTCATGAGAGAAATAGCACGCCCAACCAATTTCTGTTTATCAATGACAGTGCCAACATCAACTAAATCATTAGTGTCCTCGATTACCTTGTCGGTTATTATTATAGTACATCGACGAAATGTGTAAACAGAAGGGGCAAATTCAAATGAGCTCACTTGGATACCTGGAAACTTTAATGTTATATTGAACTACTCATATTTTGTACACAGTGCTCAGAAATGAAACAAGCATATACATGTAGCTATTTAAAAAGTAACTAGTATTTTGTTTTTCACACATCCATGGTTGGCTTTGTATATAGAACCAAAATAAAAAATGCTCAAAGTGGATAAAAACTTGTTGGTGTTCTCATGAATGAAAGATTACAGCTGATTTTGAATGGAAAGCAATTATTGAACAGCTTACCTGAACAACAAACTGCCTTTTCATACACAATAATGGATCTACGATCAGGTTGAGGAAGCTTTTCTAGATCACAATCAACTGAAAAGTATGAACGAAGAGCAATGTGCTTCTAAAAAAGTGATTTTGAAATTTCTATAAACGGTATATCGAAGCGTGCAATCTACCCATCAAAAAAATAGTGGCATCATGAGAACCTTCTTTGAAAAAAAGTGTCCACATATTTTATTTTTTGTTGTTAAAAATTGTCAAATACATTTCTCAAGTTTAAATGGTTGGTCTATTAGTAGTATTTATTAAAATCCGCTCAAATTCCACTTCAGTATATGACGCTGCAATATTTATAAAGCATATTGTAAAATGGTTGCAAAATAACGAATAGATTGCATTCATAGTCTATAAATAGCTGCCCAACAATATGTTGTTGACAATGTGCCACCTACTCGAGCTGAAGATGTTTTTTCTTACAATTCGTCGTAGTCATTCAGAAGCATCCGCAAGAGAGAACCTGGTGGAATGTCCTCCATCCCCTTTCAACATTGGTTTTGATGATTATATCAAGAAATTTTTATCAAAAAATTAAAAAAACATTGAAAGCAACAGTAGTGAAATTTATTTTCAGGGCTTAAATTTAAATATTTTGAAAATTTCGGAGTGTTTCAGCCCGATTGTAGTCACTCAAGTTTATCATAACTCATATGTCCCCTAATACAGAGGGTTAGTAACTTTTGATCAAAATCAATTAAATCAAATGCAAATTAAAATTAAATAATTAAAAATGAGAATAATATTTAAAAAAAGGGTAATAAAAGCCATCATACTTTATATATACAGTCAATTTTAACAAGATTTAAAAATTTTGAAGGCTGTAATTTTAAAGATTACATACATAATGATTCAAAATTAAATTGAAAAGACTTACCATTTGGAAGTCATCTGAATCACATTGAGAAACGAAAAGGGAAAGATCGGACTTTGAAACTGTTGAACTGTTTGCATTTGAAAGTTTTAAAAGTAGCGACGAAAACTAAACAACAGGTCTTGCTCAAATCGCCATTGCATTTAAAAGACAGTTAAATATACAACGTACTAAGAACACTTCCCATCACTTTCAAAAGCAATCTAGGCGCCCGTTTAACGATCATAAAGACTTTCAAAGCGAAAAAGAAATTGGTAAGCTTGTTAATTTACTACAAGAGGTGCCAAAAAAATATAACTGTGTAAATAGCAGCAGTCTAGTTGAGTTTAACATACATGTCAGACTAATTTTATTAAGTAATGACATCCATCAAAATCCTGGGCCTAAAGTATTTGAGGAAGGTGAAATTTTAGAGGTGTTAGCATCTTCTATCAAAAAACTAAAAATAGTATTTTTAAATGCACATGATTTAAGAAATTCGTATATTAGTTTTCAAAACTTATATAACAAGATTGGTGATAACACAATTTTTTGTATGACCGAGACTTGTTTCAAAGATAATGTTGACCTTAATCTATGGAATCCATGCAGAAGCTCATTTGATATTTTTATTAAAACACGAATCCAGGTCAGCGGTGGACGGTTAGTTTTAGCTCCTAAATATTTTGAATTTCAGAGAAATCGTGACTTAGAAATTAACCATGAAAGATCTGAAAGCATGTGGTTGGAGTCAAATTACGGAAAAAGTTTTTTCTTAATGTCACCTATTCTCCTCATATGCAGTACCAAAGCGTCTTCATAGAATTCAAGAAATGCGAGTTGTTAAATCTACCTTCCTTTGACAGATCAATTATTACGGATGACTTCAACATAAACCTCTATGATACCAAACAATCTTACCTTGCAAAAAACTTCTTGAATGAATTTGGACTACATAATAGTAATAGCGTCACCCCAACTCGTTGTACTCACTCAAGCCGCACATTGATTGCCTAATTAATTACTAATACACCAGATAGATATACGTGTAGTTGTTTTACATGCAATTTTAGTGACCACAACTTATTACTTGTTTTTGATAATCAAATGCAGGTAAATAGCTGCAAACGAATTGAAATCATTAAACGGTCTTGAAATTTGTTTAACTCAGAGGAATTTATTCGCGATTTGTACTCAATCAACTGGAATTTAATTTATCAAATAGCCAATATCGATGATGTTCTCAACACTTATTTGTCAACCATTGAACATATAGTTGATAAACATGCACCATTACCTAAGTTCAAGATATTTCCCCAAAAATTAAATTCAAATTTTGAAGCAAATTTAAAATCTGAAAACGTTTCAACAGGAAAAATTCAAATACTTCTAGGGACTACGCCTTGTATAGGGCTTAGAAAAGATCCATTAAGTTACTTGAAAAGACTAATTTTGAAAAAAAGTTGTTTGCTACATTTTGAAAAACTCACTGCAAGTAAAGATCAATGGGATTACTTAAGCACAATTTCAAACAAAACATCCAACAGGCGAAAAAGCATTTCATTTGTAAAATCAGGTAATAAAATTGTAAGAGATCAACTGGAAATAGCCAATTGCTTGAACTATTTCTCTATCAACATTGGTAAGTTTAGAGGAAGAGCTACTGATTATTATGATAAAATTAAACCAAAACAGTCAACTTTCAGTTTTCATTTGGTTAGTGACGAAGAAGTGCTTAAGAATGTTCTAGCAATGAGCAACTTTGAATCGAAAGGTCCATGTAACATACCAAATTTTCTATTAAAACTGGCATTCACCAACACTATCCAAATTGTAATATACATACTAAATCTCTGCATTCGCCATTCCTATTACCCTAAACTTTTGAAATTTGCCATTGTAACGCCAATTTATACAAAAAATGATTCAAGCAATCCCTGCAACTACCGACCTATATCGATGATCCACATGATGTCAAAAATTTTTGAAACAAGTTTAAACTCGCAACTACAAACCTATTTTAATGACAATAATTTGATTGTTCCCAATCAATTCGGTTTCAGAAAATGTAGGTCATCACAGGATGCCTTATTATATGGCATTGAACAATGGCGGGATAGTCTAAATAAGTAAGTATGTCGCTGCTGCATTTATCGATCTCTCAAAGGCTTTTGATAGCATGCGCCATGCTATCTTGCTACAAAAACTGGCATTCATAATCACGAACTCATTAACACCAGAAAAACCCCCTATCTCGGTGTTACCTTCAACGAAAACCTTGATATTTCAGAATTCCTCACTACCAAAATTAGAAAACTAGCTGTTTTCAATGCAACCTTATTTTTGTTAAGGAATTGTATACCAAAACCAATTCTAATAAATTTTTTGTAGAGCTAACCTATACGGTATTATCAATTATGGCGCCTTTCTAACACTAGGTAAATACTCTATGAAATGGAAGAAAATTAACACAATGTCTAACTGGGCAATTGGACTTTTTGCAAATGTTTCAAAGTTTTCACATGTTAACCACTTTTATAAGCAATTTCGCATCCTAAGGCCGACCAATTACACTGTGTTAACATCAAATTCCTCCAGACGAAATTTTTATGTCATTATATGCAAAATATTGTGGGAAATACACAAATAATATTGATTTTTGCGGAAAAATTATATTTGGTCTAAAATTTCCAATAGAAAATTATTTAAAAATATGCCATTTTGAAATCATTGAATAATGAATAATCCAACTAAAGCATAAAAGTTTTTGAAACAATCAGTAAATACATTAAAGTGACAAATACCAAAGGCATTCTGCTAACATATTAATGTCCAAATCGAATCTTTGCTCAAAAATATCAATCACTTGATGCATTCGCTCACCACTTTCTTCATTTTCAAGACAACAATTCATTTGTAATTTGGATAAATTATTTTTTAGGTAGTGAATTTTGTTCATAACTGAGAGACCGAGATGTTGATAAGCATTAAATATCTGGTTCAAGTTCCTGAGCATTCAGAATTTTTTTTGAAAGGTTGACCTTAAATATACGTTTTAGATGTTAGATCCTACCAAAAAAAGTAATTTATATTAATGGAGGAGAAAATAATTTTCTCTTGTTAACGCAGTGTTATGTATTTTACTTAACATGTTTATATTTTATTTTGGTTACCTCTGGTAAAAGTGTTGCTTTTCCTAAGTACAACTCAAGACAAAAAAAGTACATTAAATTGGAGCAAATTAAAAACACCTATGCTTCCAATTCCTTTCTTATACAAGCATCAGAAATGAGAGAAACTGCAAGGTCAAAAAAAGACATTCAAAACTACTTTTTTACTTAAGTGACACAAGAAAAGAATATTTGCAAAATTTTCATGTTCCTAACTATTTTGCTGTAATTCTTGATCTTTTCATTTGTAAACACCTACTTTTTTATAGAATTACTTTTAAATAAATTATTTGAAGTGTAGTAGTAGTAGTAGTAGTAGTAGTATTTATTGATCTAACATTAGCATACATACAAACACAATACAATAAAATACAAATTAATAAAAACAAATACACTTACGACAATTGAAACATAAGCAAATGAATGATTTTGAACAAGGTGAGTCGTTGTTATAAAATAATATAAAATTTTTCCAAAAATATTCTGTTAGTTCACGCTTCAATTTTTTGGGAGAATTAAATAGATTGATATCAGAATATAGATGAATAAAATTGGCCATATATGAAATGCGTTGAAAGTAGAAATTTAGCGTCTTTTGTTTTCTAAAATATGAACATCTAAATAGCAAATTATTTGATGATCTTAAACCAGATCTTGAAGGAATATAGAAGGACAGGTTGTTTAGAAGATCGAAATCACTATGTTCACTCAAAACCTTGTTTAAGAAAATTAGATCTGTTAATTGTAATTTATAAGAAATAGCTAAAATTTTTAAGATTTTCAGCCTTTTAATATATTGCTGCTCTGAATATATCCGGCGAGTACATCTACGTTGAAATCGTTCAAGCTTATCAAGCATAGACAGGTTTGAATACCATACTACAGAAGCATACATAATTTATGACTATCATAGAATTATATCATTGAAATTTAATTTTCCAGTAAGTATTGAATGGTATCAATCGTTTTAACGTCAATAAGGTATTTGTACACAATTTAATTTTAAAATTAATGTGAATTTTCCAAGATAAATCATTAAAAACGATAAGGCCAAGATCTTTTACTTTCAGTGAAAAACAAATTTGATGATCTAAAAACTGTAAGCTTGTGTCTTCATTAAGATATGAAAATTCAATTAGTTGAAATTTTTTAATGTTAAAAGAAAGCTTTTTTTCAACAGACCAGTCTTGAAAAAGTGTAAAATCATCTAAAAGTGAACCAGTAGAAAATGCCAGAAGCTTCAAATCATCTGCAAATAGAAAAGGCATAACTTGTCGACAAATATCAGGTAAAAATTGTAAAAAGGGGGGACCTAAAACAGACCCTTGAGGATTTCCACTTGTGATAGATAGGTAATTCGAATTGCAATCATTAACTATAACTCTTTGCCACCTATCACTTAAATAGGATTGCAAACGTTTCAACAGATTACCTCTAATACCAAAGTGATGCAACTTTTTAAGTAAGTGATAATGTAGAATACTATCAAATGCTTTACAAAAATCTGTGTATAAAACGTAAGAAATATCACCATTGTCAAACTGTTCGTAAATTTATTTAAAAAAAAGATAAAATTTAAGTAACAGTTGACCGTTTTTCTCGAAAACCATGTTGATAAATTGATAATTTTGAAGAAACAAATTCATACATATTATTGAAAAGTATGCGTTCAAACCAAATTGAAAGCTTTGGCAAAATACTAATAGGCCATAATTTTCAACTATGTTTAATGCTCTATTTTTATGTATAGGAATTATGTTTGATAATTTCCAAATAGAAGGGTATGATCCAATATTCATACAAGAACGGAACAATTGTAGAACATGAGGGGCAAGAGCATTTCCAAGCATTTTCAAAAATTTACTTCGATACATAAGTTATACCAAGTGTTTCATTAAAATCCCAATATGGAATTGTAAATAGCAGCATAATTATTGAATGATCAGAGGGCGTGTCACTAGGTGAAAAAACATGAGAAATTTGAGTTAGAGAAGCATCACAAAAGATTAAATCCAAAATATTTCCATTTGCATGCGTTGGAAATTTGACTCTTTGATTAATATTAGAAAAAAAGTCTGAGATCATTATAATATTCATTAGTTGAACACCAATATTCCCAATCTACATCAGGCATATTAAAATCACCAAGGATAATTCTTGAGATACGACTTTGTGGGATGACATTTTTAATGTAAAAACTATTGAAGTAATTAATTGAAAAAATCAAATTTGCTTGTTGAAGGAGAGTTATATAGAACAATGACTAAAAATGCAGAAAATTCAAACTTAAAAATGGCACCAAACATAAAGTCAACTTCATCACAAAAAGGAATTTCAATAGAAATAGGTGAACGCTTACAAAGAATTAAGCAACCACCATGATGTATAGAACTTCGTGCAGCACATCTATAATCAGAATCAGGAATGCAATCATTAATACTTTTATCTAACCTTGTTTCTGTAAAGCAAACAATGTCACTTTTAAAAGTATGCATAAATGAATAATATACTTCCATTGATATAAAACTGACAATTAGTATACATTATTGAAATATTAAGTCAACTTAAGGAAGAAATAGGCGAACCATCTTTAAATAAAGTAAGATTCAATAATTCTGTCTTTTGTAGAAAGCATTGGACGCAAATACACCGCATTAGGAATATAATCAAATGCATTCTTTTAACTTCCAAGCATTAGCCTTTATGTAACCCTTATTCCATTCACTGTTCAATTCAACTCCGAGGGCCCGAGGATATTTACTATTTTTTTTCCCAATATGGTAAATATTTAACAAATTTATGTCCATATCAGTAATATGTTTAAAAACATTCAACACACAATCAAAATCATGCTTTAACTTTCATGAGTAGAAACAGACTTGTCAGCTTCAGGTATTCCTTTCATTTTAATTTTTCGTCGATAATAGTCATCTTGTGATTCACTGGAATTTACTGATGTTATATTTAAAGATCTTTGTAAACTTGATAAATTTTCCAAGCAACGAGTTAATGAGAGGTTACATTGGTTAAATTTTTCCTCTAAACCTTCAGATACAGTTTTTGCTAAGTTTTTAATATCCTTTTTAATATCAACAAAGGCCTCAGAATAATGTAAGTTTTTGTAAATAATTTTTCGGGATATCTAAGTCAACACAAGTTGAACAAAAAGTTAGAGTTTTGAGTATTAAGTTATACTCTCAATGCATTGTTTAGAAAGTCAAGTACACTTAGTAGTAAAATGTAATAACTTGCTACAACCAGCACAAACTAATTTGTGAAGTAGATGTCCTATTATAAATTGCTTAAACGTGTAATTTATAACAGAGACGTATCTAGGAATACATATATATGTACTATTTCAAAAATACATTGCAAAACTACATTAATGACAAATTAAATTGAAAACGTCTAGTAAGTACACAGTGTACAGTGTATTAGAAAAAATACAATAAACGATTACAAAATAATTCTGCGATTTCTTATCGAAGCGAATAAATCTAAGACTATATTGTAGTCAATTGGAATTGTATTGTATATGGACATAAATGTATTTAGGATGGCAAGAGGAAGGGGGCACAGTGGCCCAACAGGGTGGAGTAGCTTAAAATCGTTGCAGTTTGATTCAGGATTTGAAGTCGAAGCAATCTGTGGCAACAAAATACGAAATACATACGCACGTATTGTCTTCTCATTAAATCGCAGATTTAGCTGTGCAATAACAGTGTCAAGAAATGAAATATATACGGTAGTGCGAAAAGAATTTTCTGGATTGGAATCAGATATAACGGGATTTGAACGAAATGCTTGGCGTGCACAGACCCGAGGCATGTTTAGGGAAAGTCCAAGGGGAAGGATAGTCATTTATCCATTTGTACACCTTCAAAAATGACCCTGGGATGATTGTCGTGTATGTTGAAGAATTATAATTACAGCTTGCACATTTTCCATTGCTGTTATTAGATCTTGGTCTATGCTTTGAAGAGATTTACTAAGTCCATGAAGATTTGAAAGGACTTCCATAACACAAAATAGAGCAGCAATAAATGAACTATTGGTGATAGTATGTAAAAGTATTTGGGCCTTAAATTTAGCAGACGCATCATGCCAAACTGAAATCGCCATAAGCGTTCTGATTACAGGAATGTATTTTGATTCAAAAACTTCTAGTGCATCGATTCGCTCTACACATCGAGTGTCACACAAGCTAATTAATCCACCATGATTTGTTGAATTAAAGTGCAAAGCAATAGATTTTTCAAGTATTAGTTTTTTATTTACAATAATAATAGTAATGTTATGTATGTTCATATTTGATATAATGTTCGATATGATTTATTAATAGGATTATGTGAAAATATGTGGAATCCTCTACATCTTATATACATAAAAACGGCATTTTAAGTAAAAAATTAATTTTGCACGTTTACAATTCTTTAGAAAATATGATAAACTAGTTCTAATCCCTAATATAATAATATTGCAGCAGATTTGTTTCATCCTTAATTAATTTAATGGGGTTCAAGATTTTACAGATGGGACTAAGCCCAACCGACGCTGCGGGACCGCACCCAAACTTGATTTAATTGACTTAACACATGTTTTCAACTTAACGCTATTTTAGTTTGAATGAACGCATAATATAAACTAAAATATACTCATTTGTGATAGTCATGTAAATATCTATAGCAAATCAAGTTTATAGTAATTTTGACTCACTATTTATAAAAGTTTTTAGTTCGTTAAGAAAACATAACAAAATGAGATTAGGGTTTATAAACACCAATCCTTTTACTAATTATTATTTTCTGATTGGAAGAAATAATCATTTTGCATTCCCTGTTTACAAAGCAATTATTGCTAAGAACAGCAATCATTCTCAATGTACAAAATTTAAAATATTTAGACAATCAATTTTTTATCAAACAGACAAAGGGGCGCATGACTCCCCACTGGATCAGTGCCGTGGCTAGGGGAGGCCCAGGGGGCCATGGCCCTCCCTGTTGGGCCACTGGGCCCCTTTCTTGGCATCCTAGCTACAAAACTCCATAGTATTAATTTTAATATTCTGTAACTAAGTTTAAAATTTATACTTTAGTTGAAATATATAAAATACTAATGCCATTATATTTAAAATTCAATGAAAAAATGTGATACTATTTCATATGAGAAAGACATGCCTCCCCCTCCTAAATATCAAATGCAAGCCACGGGCCTGCACTGGATGCGCCACTGATTTATAATATAGATAAAATTGTAGAAATTAGAAATAATGCGACTTACTTTCCCACCAAAATTTGAGACGCGAATGTAAAGGAAATTTCTCTAATGATTGCAGATTTTCAATAAATTTGTCAAAAAGATAAATGAGATGGATTATACATTATTGTTGGAAACGTAAGTTAAATGCCCCAACAACTACCCATGAAGTAAATGACGTTTTCGATGAAGGAACAATTACTGCAAGAACATGTCAAATTGAAATTGCGATGATTATGATGTTGATGACAAAATTCGCTCTGGTAGGCCACGTTTTGAAATTTACAACCAAATTACAGAACTTCTTGAGGAAAATCCAAGAGAAACAGCAACATCTATGACAAAAAAGTTAAATGTTGATGTGTCGACTGTCACACTTCATTGAGATGAAATGAACATCAAGTAGGTATGTATCTTGTCGCTGGGTGCCATAAGCTGTCCGATGATAGCAAACTATGTCGAGTGCGCATTTGTAATGAATTACTGCAGAAATGTCAACAAAACAATTTTTTAAAACAGCTTATAACTGAGGATTAATCATGGATATATTCAGATTGTACTGGAATATATAATGAAATTAAGTGCTGGGCTGGTGTAGATGTTGTTCGGACTAGCAATGTTCAAAAGTCTTTGACGCCAAGAAAATCTCTTGCAGTTTTTTTTTGGGATGTAAAGGGAATTATATATTGGAAGCTCCTCGAGAGCCAGACAAAACAATAAATCAAGAATGTTATTGTGGTATTTTTGACGAACTAAAAGCAGCTCTGGTTTAAAATATAATACGACATCTAAACAATGCATAATATTAACTTACAACATGATAATGCCCGTCTGCATGTTATAAATTTGACTATCAGAAAACTTGCATAATCTTTTGCATAACCAATGTGCATGCCATAGGTGTAAACCGGTCGGGTCAACCGGCGTGACCGGCACCGGTCAGACCGGTGCACGTCGGGTCGGGTTAGTATTTCATGATTGGCCGGTTTGAACCGGTCTAAAACCGGTCAAATAACAACTGAGTGAATGAAAAAGATTTAGCTTCTCGATTGAATTTTGATGAAATCCGTAATTTCATCATGTTTAATCGCCAAAATTTCAAAATTCTATGCAACTGGATAAAAATTGGGATTTACTAGAGGATATTTTTTCGGTAATTGACATATATGCATCACTTGTAAAGGAGTTGGTCGATTTGTATGTGCAGTGTTTTTTAATATAATTTAGTAAAAGGTTGCGTTATTGAGATTGGCCTATAATTTTTAGCAACAAGGGGATCCCCATTTTTATATAAAGGTGTTATATCTGATTTTTTCATTATCTCCGGAAATTCGTTTTCAACGATGCATTGATTAAGTGCAAATAATAGGTGGTCACTAAATATATAAAAAAATCTTAAATATAAAGAAAGGTAAATGAGTCGAATCTGAAGTTTTATTGACGTCTAAATTTACATACAATAACTTTTAATTCTTCTAAGGTAGAAAACCTAAATTGCAACGTCGACTTACAATTTGATTGACTAAGTTTTGATAAAGGAATTCTATGAAAATTGAAGTTATCTCATTCTTTAAATTTAAACAGTTCTATTTCGATTCACTTTCCAAAAAACTCGCAATATTGAATACTCTGCTGAAATTCTGCAAGCTAATAAAAACCTACCACATTGTAATACGATTAAAATACCGGGAAATACTCATAAACATAATTCTAGGTCAAAACTTTCACATGTGTTAGGTATAAGGAAGACGTTTTAAATAAATCCTTGAGTATTAATGCAACCATTCCAGCCTGGAACTCGCAACCTAGAGAAACTAAAAACATTGAAAAAAATATATTTCTGGTAAATCATTGCTAGAATACAAACTATATATGGATGACAATGCGATAACTCGTTATTAATGTATTACAATAGTAATTTATTCATAGATTGAAAGATGTGTTTTTGTAATGTATGTAATTTGTGTATAGTGTTGTGTGAATTTATTGATGCTATTCAGATACATTATCAGTTATTTAATTGTCAACATTTTTCTGAATAAATATTCTCTTATCCTCTTTATCCATAATTTCAATTGCGATTTTTAGTTTTAATTTGTAGTGTGATTATTATGGAAATATAGCATTTTATTATTATTATTATTACGCTGAAAACAGAAAAACGGCTTATTAGCATATGGATTGTCCCCGATTTGAGCATAGAGGAAAAATGTAAATTTTGTTTGTATGGTCTGCGTGAAAGAAAAAGTTTAATTCTGGACAACCCTAATGTACATGTCTTAAAAATTGATTTTCTGATATCAATAACTTTTAATATAGTAAACCTTTCCTATATTATATATTCCGTTAAAATTTTCCGCAAAAAAACAATACAGTAGAGACAGTAGAAAAAAAATCGTAGTTAAAAATCGCATGCATGGACCCTCTAGTAAATGAAATTAATATATACTGACCGTGCCATCAGACAACACGAATTCAAGGAAACTTCCAAATTGAAGTTCTTCAAAAGAGGTTTTGCTGAACTTCTTGATCAATGCTTTTTCAATGCTGAGCAAATGATGAAACGTAATTGAATCCGCATTTTCCAATGCTTCATTAAAGAGTTTAAGAAGTTCGGATTTTATCTCTAAATGTACAATTCCGTTTGGTAGCAGAACAACACTATAAAAACCTTATTAGAAACTTTATTACTTATTGCTCGAAAAAATTATCAGTAATTGCAAGCGGAATTTTGAAGATGCATCTCTTGCCCTCATTTTTGAAGCACAATGAAATGTCTATTCTTGTCACAAGGAATGGCAGCATTTTAGCAAAATTGTATTTTGTAAAATAACTAACTTTGCAAATTCTTAGTGGAATAGGTTGATGAATTCTTCCGAGAAGCAAGTTGACAAAATTTAAAATTATAAATTGCAAGGAGCTACCAGCGCAATAGGTTTAACTCAAATAGAGACAGTCAAAAAATTTAGTTGCATAAAAAAAATGTCAACATTGAATAGTCATCTGCATATTCCGAAGAAGAGCTATACATTACGTATACTCACATCGGTAGTGCAGCTATTAGTTTAAATAAAAAAACCGCCTCTACAACGGAAAAATTTTTAAATCATTCAACTAGTTGACAAAAATGGTGTTGGAATCCTAGAAAAAATTGTGTGCTAAAACATAAACCAGCTGAGATTGTGTGTAATACGATATTCTGATAATGCTTAGATTTGTAGTTAATACTGCAGTTTACAACCTTATTAAATATATTAAGTTCTATTAAATGACATGCATTTCAAGAAATGCACTGTTTTAAGAAATCAAAATAAAAAGTGGAATTTCATGACAATAATAAAAAAATTCTAACCTATAAAACACGATCATTTCATTTAATAATATATCATACCATCAACAGAGAACTCAACGCGATCTTGATCACTGTGAGCACTACTGGAGTCACTTAGACTTAGTTGATCATAGGAAATTTCTGAATCGATAGCAGATTGATATTGATTTACATCGCTATCAACAATATGAACGACATGTTTGTTTGTTTGCTGTCCGTGCATTTCCATAATGCGATCAATAAGACGGAAATCATCAATTAATTGAATTAGAGCCTCGATGATTTCATCTGAATCATTACAATCACTCAAAAGTAGACTGAGATGTATCATATCTAAAGCATTAGAAGTTAAAAATGCAGATTAGACATAGGAAAACATGGGAGCAAGTAAACATTCACATGGTGGTTGAATTTTCAAATATTACCCAATTTTGTGACGTTTTGTAGCTTTGAAAATTAGACAGAAGTTCTTTTATTCCCTTTTTAGTCAAATCGATGGAACTGATTTATAAATCAAATCAAATGCTAATCAAGCAATCGGAATATATTCTAATAACAAAGCCAAGCAAGCAAGAAAATTAAGAAATTATCATTAAAAATCATAGTTCCTGGTATTTTTATTATAATAATTTACTATAAAAATATTAACAGAAAGTATATACAATAAAAAATTGTTATTGTGACATTGTTTACTCGCTTATGAAATTTAAAATGCGTCTCAAATAACATAAAATTTATCAAAATTTGGCATGATTACAAAGAAAGTTAACTGTCAGTAAAGGAAATTAGATGGGATCAGAGATGGATGTGTGACAAATTGGGGCAGGGTAGGCAAGTCGTGAGGAGAGAGGTATGGGGCAAAAGTGCAGAAAAACTCTTGAAATGAAAAAAACTGAACTAAAAAATGGGCAATTTTCGAAATGATAAAAGTAATTTTCTTACACCAAAATTCCTTGCTTAATAATAATTTCATTTACTTTGAAATTTAATCACGTTTTAAGAAATCAATGATCATGTGTTTTTAGCTCTTTTGATTCTATTCAATAGTTCAAATAAGATCTTTTTGATGTGATGTGTTGTCAATAGGATTTGCAATTACCCCTGCATTTATATTGAATAAAATAATGGTTTCATAATACTAAAATTAAACTTCATTTAGCTATCATGTCTTTACTATGTATTGGATTCATGCTTGTTACTAGATTCCTCTTGGACTTTCTTGTAATAGTTGATTACTTTGGAAAAAATGATTCCGAATCGTCTAAGCAGCAAGAGGTTTAAATTGGCAATGGTGGTGATATAATGTTATGAAAATTGTTATTAAACAATTTTGGGGCAATAAGATATCGCAAATAGTTTTTGGAGCTCAATATTTAAGTGGGGCAACTTTGGGTGGTTTACTATATAATGCTTGGAGCAATATAGAGTAGATGTCAACATCTGCATATGAGACGGCACAAAGTCTGTGAGATGGGGTGGGGCAGTTCACACAAATCTGCCCCAATTCCAAATCTGAATCTGAATGAAAAAACATGCATATTATAAAAATATAAATACGATAAATATTTTATGGTAAACTATAAGCATAATTAGTTGCTATTGATTTTTTTGCAAATTTAATACTAATATTTACAATTCCTTTTTTTAATAATTTACTATATTAACCACATTATCAGTTTTTAATAATGAGTTCAAGGCATTTCATAATAAACTTACATGATGCATGTTTGGATGCTTTTACGAGTTTTACGATGGCATTCATGTTTTTCCACCACTGTGAAATACAGTCTTTTTTATTTAGCGGAGTACATTCGAACAAAGCTTCATAAGATTTGATAAATTTCTGCAATACTTCTCCAGCTTCCATTTTGGCTAATCTAACATACCATGCACGTTACAAATTTACATCACTCATACATAATTATTCATATTTAATAAAAAGCTTATTACGTATTTGGAATAGAATAACACATTAATAAAGCATTAATGTTTCCATATTTCGACTTTATAAAGTTTAAAAATATTGATTTGCTATTGATGATTTTTTACGAAATTTATAAGTGAATTTCAATAAAGTTCGAGTATTACAGATTTTTCTTTCGAATCTTCCGGAGTTTTTAAACTTGCGAACACTCGAAAACTAGTGGTTTATAAGTAGAATATTATTATTATTATTTTATTTCTTTTCACAGCTTCATGCTGGTATCCCTCTCAGCTCAGGGAACTCACCAGTTCCCAGGGAGTCTGAGAGCTTTCCTCAGGACTCTAGCTGTTCCTAACAATGCTGCCTTCTGTGCTACTGCTCCTCCTCGCTCTGGTACTCCCAACTCCTCCAATTTCTCTTATGCTTCTTACTCACTGCTCCTAGTGCTCTTACAACTACCGGAACTACTTCAACTTTCTTTAACTTCGGCACTTGCTTCTGCAACATCTTCCTTGAACTAGCATACATCTTCAGGTCGTCCATGTACCACAGGCGACTCACTACTCTACCATTCTTCTTCAACTTATACCCTATGCCTGTCTCCTTTACCTTTTCTGTGATAGAAATTAAGCTAACTACAAACAATAATGGTGCTAAGCCCTCTGCCAACTCCCTGTACTTGTCTATCTTCTCTTTCTCCTTGCTTTCTACATTCCTGTTCTTTAGTACTGCTATGTCTAGCACTGTTCCCAATCTTTTCTCTGTGTCTACCACGACTATGTCTAGTCTCCGTGCTTCTATTACCTTGCTTGTCTGGATGTTGGAGTCCCACAGTATCTTAACCTTCTCATTTTCTATTACGCCCTGTGGCTTGTGTTCATACCACTTGTCTCCTGCTTCTAACCCATGCTGCCTGCTCAAACTCCAAATTCCAACCCAAAATCTCTCCTTGCCGTCTCCAATGTCTCCACTTGCTTCTGCAACATCTTCCTTGAACTAGCATACATCTTCAGGTCGTCCATGTACCACAGGCGACTCACTACTCTACCATTCTTCTTCAACTTATACCCTATGCCTGTCTCCTTTACCTTTTCTGTGATAGAAATTAAGCTAACTACAAACAATAATGGTGCTAAGCTGATTATTATTATTATTATTATTATTATTATTATTATTATTATTATTATTATTATAAATATTTTTTACTGAAGTATGAAAAGGTGTCACAAGAATCATAATTCGCGGGAAAACGAGGATCATTGAACTTTGATCGCTGGCCTCTCCCACATTCGATTTTGGGACACTTTTTGACATTTTCAGATACACAAAGAAAAGTTAGGATGTGTGGTACAATTATTTCCACTGAATTACTCATCCTTTTCCTGTCAGAATTTAAGTAACTTTCACACCTTATTTTATTTACGGTTGTTATGGGTTTTCTGAATGCCTAAAAATTACTAAAATGAATCATTTAGCTCAACAAAAATATACTGGAAGCATAAATTTATTGAAAAACAAAATAGGAAAAGATTCTAAAATAGCAATAAAAGGTAGAAGAAATTTAAAAGATTGAGCAAAGCCAACAAATATTGGGGATTTTTAGAACCTTTTCACATTTTATTTGCTGTCGAGCTAAGGGATTGCCATTCCGGTATCACGGAATCCCCGGATTTTCATACGTTTTACGGGATTAAAATCCCGAGATTAGACGGGATCCCAGGAATTGAAATTATGATTTTATTGGCCTAATTTCAGAATTCTTGTAACAAATATTAGCATTGCGTTTTCTCTAAACAAACATTCAGTACACACAGTACACTCTAAATGTAGTTCTTTACAGATAGACTATTCCAGAATTTAATTTTGTAGACAATTTCTCTGAGTGGAGTGTGGAAGTTATGCTGCTGAGTGCATATTAGGCCTATATGTATCTGTAGACTCATATGCAAGCTACCATCTAGTTCCTGTGAAATTCTATGATCGAAAAAATGCACTTTCAGGCCTTAGACTGAGTGCCTTTAGTAAGATTACTCTAAATTAAACCAGAACTATAATTATCAGTAACAAACCGCCATGTAATGTAGCATATATATGTATCCTACATGTACTTAGTGATTAATTTGTTGAATCCCGGGATCCCGCGATTTTGGTCAAAATCCCGGGATAAATCCTCGATAACCGGGATTTGGCAAATCGGGGTCGGGATTGCAATCCCTAGTCGAGACATCTTTCTCTGTTACAAAATGTCCATATCATCTTCTTGCAGAAAATCTACACGATTTGCAGGTTTGTGTAGATGTTTCGTCAAAATATCAACTCGAGAGTCGAAATACACAAGTCATTTTAATCGAAAAAACTCACCAATAATAGCAAACAATTGGAAGCTGATAGATGCTGTTCTTTATGAATCATACTGTCATTGCTTTCTGGAATGAATTGCACTCGTCAATTTATTCTTCTCTTGAGAAGTCATGCACATTGTACAGTGGACTGTAAAGCAACGATTTCGAAGATTTTATAAGAGCGAATTAGCAAAGTCTCTTATGTATAGCAAAATATAATAAAATACGAGATTGCTGTAGTTATATGACTCGCATTATGCTTCCCACGTGCATTCATTACTGTCTAATGCACATCCTCTTTAGTTCTTGTAACAATTTTCAATTGCTTTTGGCTTTATATAAAGGTAGCGGCAATTTCTTACTTACAATGATAGCTTTTTAAGCAAACAATATATTTTACAAAGTCAGTCTACAATATAATAACAATATAAAAACAAACAAATACCTTTTCCGAAGCTTCAAGTTGTTAACAACGCTAGTTTCCTCTAAAATTTTAAGCCTAATAGCATCCAATTCACGTTTCACGTCTTCTTCGAGTTCATTTATCGTCATTTTTTGAATACCTTTTTTAATTTTAGAGGCTTCAGTAAGGCTTCGACTCCAAATCTAAGGAAGTTTGAAATTATTAAAAACAAAAATTTACATCTTGATTCTGATTACTATTTATTCAGATGAGTTTATCCTAACAAGAAAGTATACAGTGCTGAGTTTGTAAACTGTTAGCAATATTTAAAAAATAACAAGAAAGTATACAGTGAGTTTGTAAACTGTTAGCAATATTTAAAAAAATATTACTATTAAGAAAAATTCTAGTGTATAAACCCAAGTGCAGCACATGTAATTTAGAAGAACCATGTGTAAAAATAAAAAGGAAATTTTACATCCGTAGCATATACAGGACCGGATTGGGGCAGAGGCAAAGGAGGCAAGTGCTTCAGTCCCTCCCTCCCCCAAACTTAAATAATTTGAAATGAATATATGTCGAAAAATTTAAAAATCACTTTAATTATCGAATCACCGCGTTAACAAAAATAGCATTGTTAAATTATACTGCAGTGATAATATTCTCTTTGATAATTCTCAGTGCTGGATTAAGGCAAATTTGTAAAAAGTGGTCTGAAAATATAGGTATTTTGGACTTATCGACAAAAGGAAAAAAATTCAATTTGACACAACTTTGGCAAAGTTACTTTGCACGCTTTTACAACTGGAAAATTGTCAATGAGTTTTTTGTAGTTAACCTTGTTGAGCAAATCACTTTCAATGCAAAGAAGTGACAGTACACCAAGACGCTGTTGATCCATTGTCGATCGTTTTACATCTTTAATTCTTTTGAGTTGCGAAAACGAGCGTTCTCCTGAACAATTGGTTGCCATCATACATAAGTAGTTCCGCACTGCTAGTTCAGTGTTTGGAAATGCTTGAAAGGATACAGAAATTTGAAACATCTTCTTTCTGAGCACTTGATTTCTCACCTTCTTCATTGTGTCTCTGTTCTTTATACCAGCACATAAATTGTCGAAATTCTGCTGGAAAATCAGAACACATATCTCTGCAGTACAAAATAATAAGCTTCAATACGTTTCTGTAAAGCGTTTTTCAGCTGATCGATAATGACATAGAAGGTATTGATCTTAAACTTTTGCTGACCTGACATATCTTCCACAGCATCTGTAGCATTTAACATCATTGATTTGCCCCTTATGTTTTGGTTGTCTCCGACTTTCAGATTTATATGTACTGTTGCCCAGCGTAATTTCCACGCTGCTTATAATCCTCAAACTTTTCTCGACATTCATCCAAGAATGCATCCAAGCTCTTCTGCAGACCAATAGCAGGAGTTAACTCGATGGTAGAACTTTGCAGCAACTTGTTACTGTTGTTGAACAGCTGCAGAATATTGTTCCAAAGTTCACACATCAGGGCAAATTCAATGGTATGCACGTGCTTGGTGGCCAATGAACCCGCGTCATTCCTTGTGATACCATTCTGATCCACTGAGATCTCCCGAAGAGCACTTTGAAATGGGTGGGACACCCCAACGATGTGTTGATGCTACAAAGAATGCATAAAGGCGCTGTAATAGGTCAAAAAATGAAACTGTTTCAACACAACAATCCACAGCTGACTGACCAACTATATTCAGCACAGGGAATGTAATCTACTAAACTGTTCTTATTTTTTAAGATTCGTTGCTTATCATTATATTTACAAGACATATTGCTTGCATTGTCGTATGTCTGACCACGGCAATGTTTGAAGTCAATGTCCTGATCTGACAAGTAATTAATTAGAGTGTCAGAGCAAGATTCTACCCTGTGTAACTGGAGATATTGATAAATGTCAAAAAACGCTCCACAGGCTGGTAATCGATCATATTGATATAACGAAGAATGATGGTCAGCTGGTCATTATGGGAAATATCGGGAGTAAAATCTGCTGAAATTGAGAAATATCCTGACTTTAAAATCTCATTCTTGATGAGACCCATGACTTGTTCACGCATCATTGCAATTAATTCCTTACAGATTGTTTTAAATAAATATGATGTGTGGCCACATCCGCGATTAGCATGAGCACCGATGTACTGGGACAAGAATGGATCAAATTGCCCAATCAGCTCCAAGATGCCCAATTAATTCCCATTTTCTCTGGAGCCAACGATTTCATTGCCACCTCGAAAATCAAGACCTCTCTCACAAAGAAACTTAATAGTCGCAACACAGCACGACAGGACATTTTTCCAGTAGTTGCGCTGCTCCAGCATATTGTTATGCAATTGCTCGTCAATTCTCCCCGCAGCAACACTTCTTTGACATAATGTCAGAACTGATTTTATGGGCTTTGGACTGATTTCATGGGCTCTTAAGTATTGGGCCATATTCTTCCAATCCTTAAATCTTGAGCCAGAAAACTGTGATCGGTCAGATGAAAACAGACTGCAGGGAAAGCAGAAGACACAGATCTTGGCTGGAGAATAAACAAGCCAATCACGATCAACGGTATCACCATTTAGCAAAACTCGTTTGAAGGCACTCGAATTTAGGAAGCGATTCACTCAAGAGTACTCGCGCTTTGTTTCTGGATAATTGTCTGCCAAGTTTCGAAAATGGCTTGTTCCCAGGCTGATGCACATGTTACGCACATGATCTGTTATGTCATCAAAAAGTCCAACATCATCTGGAATGGTTCCTGACGCAGCTCTGTCTTCTAAAGTTTGACCTTGTCCAGTTTCAACAGCCTCCTCATGATTACTACCACCTGAGATGATGATAGGAAACTATTGGTAGCAGAAGCACCAACATACGTAGCTTTCTTGTCCACGAGAGTGAAAAATGAAGTGACTTTATGTGTCTTCTTGAGCACGTCTTCTTCATGACGCTTTTTCTTCTCTAACTCCTTTGCTAGCTCCCAACCGCCTTTACGTTTTGACGTAACTCAACATTTTTCTGAAAAGTAGAAATGCAATATAAATCTTAGATAAAGTTTGTGCAATGCCAATGAAGAAAAAAAATGTATAACACATATGAAGAAATGAATCAACCAAACAATAAATTCTGAAAACACTTCAGCACTACCTGGCAATAAAGAGTGGAAAATATTTAACACACAGAAAAGCATTGCAGATCACAATATGCAACTGTCACACACTTTATAGTAGTTCTCTTGTATAACTAAGAAATAAATATTTTTAAGCTGCTTTCATTCCTTTGAGAAAGAAAGCAGAGTAATTTAACGACTAACAACACTTAAATATTGACTTTCGGACTTACTTTCATCACAAGAAGTGCATAATGGTTACCACATTTGAATATATATGTATGAGGGACGATAGAAATAATAATACTCAACCCCCGCCCCCAATTTTTTTGTGACCTAAATATTTGGCCTGGATTTTTGGCTGGCCCTAAGACATGTGCCTTGTTTACCTTATGGTTAATCCGACACTGATAACTTTCTCTACAATTTGTGTTTAAAGTTATTTGATTGGTTTTAGGATAACCAATTTACGGTCAGCATATTTTGCAAACATAAACAGATGTTGAAGCTATATTGTCAGCGGCAACATTAGAACTGTAGATATAGAGAAAGCTGCTGCCTGAAACGTTGTTATTGAATATGATTTCGTATATATATTTCTAGAAAGGAAAATATACGCAATTTCATTTGATTTTAATTGTCACAGAGATTTTAAATATTGAATCGTAATAGTTTTTATAAACTATACATATTCTAAACTCCTTTAATTTTAAATTATATGATGCGATTTGTGTGTGTGAGAGCACGTGGCCACGAGTGTTGTGTTGTGTGTATTAGTGAGGGCCGTAGTCATATGAATGCACTGCACCCCCAAAAGAACATGATTCATGATCAAAACTGAATTGAAAAAAGAGCCATTGTCATGGCAACATTGCTAATACCATTGTTCTTCATATAGAGATTTTCTCTCCCCTATCTAACACTGGATTGGATAACAATATCGAAACGTATCTTTGCACACAAAAAATTCCTTAACTGCTTAAGAAATAGTCAGCTAAATCTATTTAGGTGCACATTGAAAAAATATAAATGTTTTCTAATCATCACAAATTAATCATACATTACACTTACAGTGAGGAGCAAAGGCACTGAATTGATCTTCACCCCCAAAGACCACGGTGAATCAACTTTATAAATCGAAGTCAAGTGCATTAAAAACTCGTTGGTAGCCAGTTTACTATTACTAGAGCGACATTTCTTACGGTATGAGTTGAAGTGTTCTAAAATTTATTGTAAAATTCGTAATCAAATTAATAATGGAACCAAACTCACCTAAATCTAAGGAAAATGTAATACAGCTGGTGCGTATGATTCTATGAGTAACAAAAACATATAATTAAATAAAAAATTATAATCTTTTGCAGTATTAAGACATTCAAATCTTACTCATGATATCCAATGAAGTAATTTCTAAAATCTCGGCGGAACCGTCAGGTGGAAACTTAAAATGTTCGAAAATAGCGGCTTGTTTGTAAATGGGTCCAAGCTTTAATCCAGCAAATGTTCCATCGCAACTCTCTTCAAAATCAGCTATTATTTCATCCAGTTCATGTATTGTGCACAGAGAAGTCGTCTAAATGTAATAATTCGGAAACAATTAAGCAATTTTTAACCAAATGCGCAAATAATATTCCGATAGAGCAATCTATAGGCAGAACTGTATAGGAGTTTTGAGTTAAACCAATGTTTCATAATTGGTTTATACCAATTTTCATAAAATTATTGCAGAAAATAGGTATTTATATATATAACGCAAACAATTGAAATCAAAATATTGACATTAGATTACAGAATATGTAAAGGAATAGCAAAGTTTATTAACAAAAATATATGCACAGAACAACAATGAAAGTATTGAAAATGTATAAGAATTTATATTGATTAATGCGCTCACCATTTCGCAAATAACCAGTTCCAGGCATCTAAGAAAGATTGTAAAAATTCAGGAGTTTATCCTGGGGTATTTGCTTTTTCGATTTTGTAAGAACCCATTAATTGACAAAATTGCCAAAATTTCAAAATAGATTGCTTTAGAAGCATGTGACTATGAACTACACTTTCTTGGGTGCAAAACAAGTTAAATGAAACTTCTTTTGATTATAACTTTATGAAGAAGCAGGTAACCAACACTACATTGACAAAAGTAAACTGAAGAAAGGCGATTTCTTGATTAAAATAAATTTGCACTTAACGGGTTCTTGCATTACATGCTTCAAATGATCTAATGATGGTGCAGGACCATTGCGATAAACTAAATGCTTTACTGCTGCATTAGAATGTATGGCATAAATTATTAATAAAATCACTAAAAAGGACTAACCAGTAACTGAAATAGTAAGTAAAACTCAGTAACGTACTTATGAGTTGGAAATTGTTTTTAGATTTCTTAGCTAATATTTGATGAAAAATGCAATCAAATCTGGGAAAGAAAAGCAAGCAACGATTTACATATGAATAGGTATCAAGAAATTTTTTACAGTATAAAAAATTACGTATTTAAGAAATCATTATTCAAGAACAAAATATTGAAACAAAAATGTTGAAGGAAACACAGATTGGATTGACGATTAATGATGAAATTGTTTCAAATAAGGCGCTTAGCAATCATTTTGCAAGAAAATTCCTGTTACTAAGATTGCAAAAAGCCTTAATCATTCTATCTTTTGAAAGTACATTACAATTCTTAAATGAAATTGATATCTATAAATTTCAGGAGTTTGGCTACCGGGATTATCAGAGGGTCAGTGCAATTTTTCATAAACCCATCGTCTTTGCCAAGATTACGCATCTCAAGAACCAAGCCATAATAAACATATATCTTCTACAGTAATCAATTTACGAAAAAATTTCATCAAATAGAATTGCGACACATACACCAAATTGGAGTGAAAATGAACAATATAACTAGTAACTCGACCACGCGGTCTTCATACGCATCTTAAAGTGTCGAACAACTACGTTTTAAAAAACTTTTCTTCCAACAGCCTCTCGCATCCCTTCTGCTGACAGTGATCAAAAGTATCCATAATAATTTATCTTTAACTTATTATTGTATATTCCTTTCGCTTTTACGTGCTATTCATTGGAATATGTGCCTATATGAAGTAAAACGTATCCTACCTCACCTTGGAAATAGCTTCCCTCTGCAACATTATCGTTTTCAATATATGGTGAATCGTTTTTGTGGACTCCCAATTCACGGCCGAAAACCCATGAAACCATATTTGCGTGTTCTACAATGAGGTATTTTTTCTTGCTTTCTTCACAAAATTTATCATTGTAGAGTTATTGATGACTCCCTGGCAATAAACTATTCATTAGTAGTAAATGATTTCTACACACAAAATTTCCAAAGAATATTTGTTAGAGAAGTGTAATACTGATTGCGAAATAGGGAAAAATTACTACTATGAAACTCGTTCTCACTATCTTAATTTTCAATCCACACAAATCATGAAAGGAGTATATCGATGTATGCAAGCACCTTCAAGAGTACAGTACATTTGTCAATGACATAATGGGAGCTAGAATTATTTGAGTTACTAAAAAATTTTGGTTAAGTGATGTCAATCTGCACACTATAAAACAGAAATACTTTTAAAAGAAAAAAGATAACTTTGCAGACAAACATAGTTGGAGCGTCAACGTCAACATAGAAATGCATAATGAATTTCGCAAGTCTTAAAATTGTAGAAAGACAAAAGCGACATCGAAGTAAGAAGGTGCAAAATTAATTTTTTATAATACATTTTTACACTTCTGTATTTAAGAATGCGGATTACTTAACCAAAATCTCTGTTTATGTGATTCATATTTTATTTTCTATATTCGAAAATGTGCTTGTATATGTTCATAAATTCAAGTTATTACATTATGTATTATGGACATGAAGAGCTTATAATATCGTTTTGTCGTTATATGGAAAAACGGTTAATGAAATTGTTATTCCGCTTATTGGCGATAATGTGAATACTAACAAGAAAATGACTGATTTGTACAATCTCCCCTCATTGCCTGTGCTTTCACAAATTCAAGCTCGCTGTTGGATAAGAAAGTTGAAACCATCCCAACTACGCAGATTTGGGTCTTTTGGTTGCAATTCAGCGAAATAACACTCGTTGGTAAAGTGCGTTTGAAATGGTGAAGCGCTACTTTTGATTGGTATTTAGAGCACTTCTCAGACAGCAAAAAAATGTGGAACACCCAATGACACCAGTTGAAGCATAAGAGTTAACAAGATTGTTCAAGATCAGGAATGATCTTCAATCGGTAACAAAATCGCTTCAAGCCAATGATCGTGAATTTTTGCAATTTTAGAAATTTGTCTCACGCAATTTTGGAGAATTTTGAAAATGAGACATTCGTACGATACTTGTAACCAACATCTGATATCATGCATGCCTCTGAGTTTGAATCAGATAGCATTAAAAACAACCAAAGTGTCTTCAAGCTTAACGATGAAGAAAAAGCACTAAAATCCTGCTTCGCAATAGAGAGAGACCGAAATCGTTTACCCGCACCTCGGCCCAATTCGCAACATCGGACTCGTGGTTCAGCCCGTAATTGTTGGCAATTAAAGACAAAATTGTGTAGAGAAAATGTATATAATTCATAAATAAAACTTAGTTTTGTGCAAAAACCTAATTGTTAATAGAATCGAAAGAGTGGGGCTATTATTAAATATTGGCTGTGTTGTGTATTGCAGTAAGTTTCTAATTTGTTTCAGAATTTTTGACCTCTGTATTAGTACCATCAACATAACCCGTTTTAAAGAGAACTGCTTTTAGTGGCTTTGATATCTGCAGCGGCAAGTGCATTGTTATTGTATGTGATATTGCATCGGTAATTTGGAACAATATTTTGAAGAAAAACATCTTGCAAGGTTCAATCCTTACAGCACGCTCTCAACCCCATAGCAAACTGTGGAGTGTTTTTAAGTCAAAAGTTAAAATAACTTGGCAGATACTATGCGAGAAATGTTCATCACACCTCCGCCAGTTGGAACAACGCAAACTCAGTATAGACTGAGACATCTGGAACACATAATTGATCAATCTATAGAGAACATTACACCACTAGTGCTCAAAGTTCTGCAAACTACAACCAAAACACTTTACAAGTTGCTTAGCATTACATGATTTGCCTAAAATTAATCAGACTTTCTAAGGAATAAATATTTTAAAGGAAGTTCAGTGTTTGTGTAATATTAATGTGAATATGGAGTTATATTACTAGTATTGCATATCATAATATATGTGGCAAAAACATTTTAATGTAATTAAATATATAATAACTAATGAGAATCTGTACCTATTGTTTCAAAACAGAAAAGAAAGATTATTTTTCGATGCAATACACAACACAATAATCTTACATGGAATGCCTTTAGAGTGATTTTTTATATTGTATGAATTTGAAATTGACGTAGATTAGTTTGAATTGGACGAATATTAATTTTAACTTTGGTTAACTAGCCAATTTGAAGGTAAAACATTCTAAAGCAGATAAATGTTTATAAACTACATGCACATGTACATTAACAAAAAAACGTTACTTGTGTAAAATACGAGATAAATAGGTTGATGCGCTTGGTCATTCGATCAATTTCAAAAAGCCTTGGCACAGCTCTTGGCATAGATACTCGAGAAACTGACAGGATGTTAAAATCAGACCACTTCTGCACATGATAGCGATCGAATAATTCGCGTTCCAAACGAAAAACAGTTACAAGTTCACCTCTGTAAGCCAAGTTATCAGCTAATATACAAACTGCTTTATTCAGTTGTTCCTTAGTTCGAATGGTTGTTGGTAAACCTGCTCTATTTGCTGAGGTTGCTTCATTTTCAATTGAATCAACATATGCCTTAACAGGATGATCGTGCTTGGGAGGTGGAACTAAATTAAAAATCAAATTTTAGTGTTAATAAAACAACAGAATTTAGCTCAATATATAATTAGCATTGACATTAAACATTACAATTTTCTTTAATAATTTCGTTGTTTGCGATTTTGTAAAATATTATCATAATCATTAATACATATACTAGACTTGTATTAGCAAATTTTGGAATAATTTCCATGTAAACAAGGATGACAAGTGTCAAGCCTGCCTGTTGTCAAATATTGCGACAAAACAAGGGCATCGCAAAGTCATGAAAAACATATTACGCGCAATTGCGAAATTTGATTAAGAACAAATCATTACGAGGTCGCATTTGACCAGAAAAAATAATAAATTATATTTTATAATTAACTCTAAATTTAGAAGTATGTTGGCCAAAAAAGATGCCATTGTACTAATATTTTTATTATTAGTTTCAATATTTTTACTGCCTTGGTAGATTTTAGTTCTATTGGATTGATTAAAAAAATCATTCACAGCAAGACATAGAATTCAGACTTAACAGCAATTTATCATAAAATTCAACCACACTTTATTCTAAGGAAATGATAGGAAACAATTATATTTCAAAACACATTGAATGTATTCAATACAGCAACTTTGCTGTCAACATAGCTTTCATAGTAAATCGATTATACTTTCTGACAAATTTCTGAGAAATAATTAAGTTGACAACAAAGTTTCAAGTGTGAACGCGGAAAAACTTTGTTGAAAACTTTTCAAATCAAATTTTGAGTGTTGTCATAAAAAGAATATTTCAATGAGCAGTTTGTGCCATAAAATTATTACGTCCGGTGCGAATGCAGTGTGTACGATTCATTTTTCGGATTATTCAATCTCCGGATAATTACTAATTAATAAGCATTTAGTCAATCGATAAAGAAACGCAATCGTTGGAGCTCGTTGAAGAAAAGTCTTGTTTATGAAATGCAAGCATTGAAAGGAGCAGCGTCATTAAAGGGTTGCGGCGCGCAGGGCCACCAAATGGTAAAAAATATTAGAAGCAATTTGAAGCAAATTTGTGGCCCCAAAATAGCAAAATAACAACGTAATTACATTAATATAGAAACAGTTGGGACCCAAACTTAGAAGAAATAAATTCAATAAACAATTTTGGAGACCTAATAGTCATGCGGGTAGTCATACATGTATATTTACAAAATATTAAGTAGTAAAATGCATCTACTGTACACCAAAAGACAAAATTGGGGACAGTAGGGGCACCAAAATGTAATGTGACGCCACAAATTTAAAGACTACAGCAATGATTGCTTTTGACAATATAGAAGATAAACTGTATGAGGAAATCCCTGACAAACAAACATTTGCTTACTAAAATTTATTATCAATAATTAGAGGTGTATATAGTTACTCTCATTTTGTAAATAAAATAAACAAAATCATTTTACAGACCTTAATTTAGAATTAGAATACATTGGTTTTGAAAACGTTCATTGAATATTAAATAAAGTTGTAAGTCTTAAACTAATAAAGCCATCGCAAAATTTGTAAGCACTACTGGATAGAGAATGGTCTACGACGCGACGAAATCTGAGTTTACGACCAGGCGACTGGGCGGGACTTAGATAGTATATTAAAAGTAAACAAAACAATTGATACTAGTTGTTGATCCCATTGGCTTAAGACCTGATTACCTGAACATTAGAAATGGTAAGAATTTCTTTCAGCCACAGGAATACACTTTTGTACAAACTTCTAAAATAATCTTCGAGCACCCTCATCAACTTATGGCCATATCTCAAGATTTATAAAGGACATAGGCAGTTTAAGGTTAAGTCTTCGAGATTCTTTAACAATGTTTCTTTCGTAATATTAGCACCCTAGATGCTATTTTCTAATTGGTTGTCAGTAAATAATATCATTTACACCCACATACATGTATGTACGAGTACATGCGAGTGCATGATAATTTTAGTATTTATTGAAGTGGTCAGTGAAATATGGCCATGACTGTACATTTCCGAAACTCTCATCTCTCCCTGATAACGATCAATTTTATAAAAGAAGCAAAAATCTCTTTTTTAGCTCAATAAAAACACGAACACATAAATTGAAATGCTAAAAATTGCATTACGATTGAATTTTCTGAATAGAACTGGAGGAATAACTTTAAATATAAGAAGTATTGGCACAATTGACACAAATATGGAGAAATATGACAATATAAGGACAATTTTAAAATAGAGGGAAAATAGGAATATAAGAATTGTCTGGCTGAATTTTAACAGAAGGGATGATTTTCATCTGGTACATTTGGAATCTTTAGATGTTTTGTTAGGTCGAGTATTTCATTCTCTAATCGTCATAAATAATCATGGAGAAGTTAAACCTTCAAATTTAAAGATGTCGTTCTCAATCATTGTTGCTAAATCGGCATTTGATGAAGCATTACAAAGAAGTTTCACTTTGAGCATGAGAAAAGAGTGGGCGACACAGCATCGCGTATGCAGGAAAACTCTTTGCTCATTGTGGATAATTTGCAAGCAAAAGATACAGTAACGAAGCGACCGTGAGACAATAATTACCATACATTTATGGTTGCAAAGGCATTATCAAACTCATTTGAATTTGAAAATTCGTTTGTACTATAAAAAACAGTTATAATAATTTGCAACAATTGAACTTTTCAAATGACCAATGCAAAACAACAAGTACTTTAAGACTTGTTGGAAAAAATATTAGCGAAATTATGATTTCAGAAAGATCTACTATGTTCCACATTGTGTCAATTCCAAGGAACGTGCACAAATTTAAGGCCTTGGTTTACTTAGATTAGAACTTTAATGCTGGGAACCAAACCCGATTCCTTGCATGCTGGGAAATACACGTTGACACACAACACTTTGCATCAATAACTGTTCCTCTCATTTTTTGTTTAAAGATTTTAAAAGGATGTTTCGCAGTGTTATTTATAAAAATTAAGTCATATAGACATAACCTATCATCAAAGAAATGAGACATCGTTTTAAAACACAAATTTGTTGGGAATGACAGCATCGAGTTTGCATGGGTTCTTTACAGACAATCTATACTGTAAGGCAATTTGAAATAAAAACTATCTTATAAGAACTAGTATTAAAAGGATATACTAAACAGTCAATTAAAATATGATGTAGCTATTAGGAAAAATCATCACTTTGCCTCATTCATTTTTAATGTATATTGTCAAATTCCTCCGTTAATGTTGCTGCACGATATGATCGTCATTCCTTTAAAAATCATGGTGGTTGCTTAATAATGTGTAGAAATTCCCTACAATTTTAGTCAGTTGACAACCTCCCAATGAATAACTTTACTTGTGCTACTCTAATTGATTTTTACGAATGTATTATACTAATAATATTCTTATACATACCAACAATCAAACAGCACCTATCGTCCTTCAACAGAAGATATAATATCTGACTGTACTGTATCATTTGAAAGATTATCCCAATATGATTTAAATGATAAAGAACATATTGCTCTTGTCTGTGTTGATTTTAATTACCTTTCATAGATTGGTCATATTTGTTTTGTAATAACGATTTCGATCAATTACTCTAAGACTTTTTTAATGACTACAATATGATGCAACTTATTGGTTTTCCAACTAATCAAAGTGGCAACATTTTGGAATTCCAATAATATTTCTGCTGAAAACAACAGCATTTCTGATTATGCTGTAATTTCGCTGAGTGTGAAATTAGAGTTACAAAATCCAATTATCTTCAATACTTTACATCTTAATCAAATGACCTATCAATTCCAAAATTATCGTTTTCTCAAGATAACTCAATTGGACTCTCCTTAGCTCTCTCAATGTCATTATTTTCTTTTTATGTAAATAATTCTTGTTATACCTCTTATTGGTATGACTCTTTTTGAAATTATAGCTACATTTGTTCCTAGGAAACGACTTAAGCGTTGTAATTTGCCATCATATACATCTTCACATCTATAACAAAACAGAATTTCAGTATCGCAGATATCAAAGAACAAACGATATTTCTGAATTCGGCCCCTTAAAGTAAGTAATTGCGGAATGATCTCCTTGAGTCATTTGAACTTGATAAATATTTTTACAAAAAATTTAAGACATTTCGGACGTTAATTCTTGTTATAAATTACTTTGATATTTAGATCATCAAACTTTGCCTCGCCCTATTTCTTGGGAGGCCAAACAGATATTTGCTCACTTTTTAATGAATATTTTGTTTCTATTTATTCTCCATAAGATGAGATAACCTGTTCATTTGATACTCTTGATTTCAATGATATATCTACTGAACTTGATGATGTTATCACTCTATTAGCTAACTGTAACTCCAACTGTGGATCTGATAATCTCCCTGGCTCATTCTTAAAGCAATATTCCTCGCAATTATCAATTCATGTCCTAAATCTGTTTCGATTTATTATTGATTCAGGATATTATCCTGATATATGGAAGCAAGCTATCCGTTATTTAAATCAGGCAATCGGAAAAAAGCAAATAGTTACAGTTCAATAGCTTCCCTTCAAAAACTACCATTACTATTTGAAAAATTACTTTTTGATCAATTTTATAGTTTTATACGCTACAAACTTAATAATCAACAATTTGATTTCATTAAGACTCGCTCTACAGTCACCCAACTCCTATTCTTTTTAGATGATATATATATATATAGTCACCCAACTCCTATTATTTTTAGATATATATATTCTAGAATCATTTAGGTTAGCATAACCATAGCATAAACCATGTTATAGTGTTCTATGAGCTTAGCATCTCATATCGAATAAACAAGTAAATTCCATAATAACGTGCACACTTTCAGCGAAGCAATGTAATAAATACCAGTGATCGAGAATACATAGTGGATAGTTATGAAAGCACGTAACTGCGTGAGAGCGGAGAAATTAGGAATTACATGGCAATGACTGCCGGAGTGAAACAAGCAATCAGTCATCAACACTTAGTTAAGAAATTCGAATCGCATTAGATAAATATTGGAAATCATCGGTGTCGTACAGCGGGGAGAGAACCCTGAGAATCCTGAGAACACCTACAAGCATGGGCGGCGCGAGCGGAGGGTAAGAGCAGGGATCCAACATGATTAATCGTCAATGCGATTAATCGAGATTAATCGAATTTATTAATCTATCGCACTTATCAAGTAGATTAGATTAATCGTAAACAGCGTGCTCGATTAATCTAGATTATTCCAATTAAGTTGATTATGCACCAGGTCAATAACATTCAGTTTGATGTTGTGGTTTTGCGGTTTTATATTGTCTAGACACCATTCTTGCGTCGTATGCTTATGCAGAAATGCCTGATTCTGATATAAGTCGTAAAGCTTTAGCTGTTACTTATTTTACCAAAATTTCGGAAGAAAATGGAAAATCTATTTGGCAATGCCAATTTCAAACAAATGGAGTGACATGTAGTAGGAAGTTATCTAAGGGTTGCAAAGCTGGATACACGAATCTTGTGAGTCACCTTAAGTCACAACATCCCGATTGTTTGTCTAGCACTTCACAGCCTACAATCGATGCATTCTGTGTGACAAAGTCGCCAATTGAGAATATTTTTGGTTGGATCGATTGGGTTGTTAGGTCTGAAACCATTCACATTTGTGACGGAGGAAGTGACAAGAAAATATGCAAATTTGAAACCAGTATGCATCAATACGCTTCAAAAATACATGGAGAAATTATCGAATGGTGTAGAATCTAAAATAGCGGAAGCTATACCTGATTCCTTTGCCTTAATTATTGATGGCTGGAGCAAGGGATCTACACACTACGTCGGCATTTATGCAAAATTCCTAGAAAAGGAAGCAGGGCGTCCATCGACTGTTTTGCTATCTTTTTCACCACTTTTTAATGAGACTACTCTGAGTGCAGATGAACACTGCCGTCACATCATGTATGTCATAAAAGAAATTTTTGGAAAGTGTATGGAGAACATAGTTGCTGTTGTAGCTGATAATTGTAAAACTAACAGGTCAATATGCAGGAAGTTGGGTATTCCTCTTATTAGCTGTGCGTCACACAGGTTTAATTTGGCTGTGAATCTGTTTTTAGAGAAATATAAACCAATTCTTGACAAAGTTCATGGGCTAATGGGAAAGTTGAAGAATTTGAAGCTGGCTGCGAAGCTAAGACAGTTTACTCCACTTGTAGCAGTGACGCGGAATGTGACTAGATAGGGCAGCACATATGCCATGCTAAACAGGTAATAATTATTGTATTGACATGTACTAATTTTGTCATGAATCGCGTAATCATACATTTTGAAAAAATTAATATGATACAGTATTCATGTATTGAACACCGATTGTTTATTAATTGAGTGAATTACAAATTATTGCTATGAAACACAATTTTCAAAAGTGTTTGTAAAGTTTCTAGTTTTGTTCCATTTCTTCAATTTGAAGTCGCAATAATTTTAGTATAGTTATTGACAACTATTATAGTTACAATTAATTTTGCAGTTACTGCATAAACATTTAGATTAGTTGGCGTGATTTTGTCACACAAGTATCTCTAATGTTTAGATACCTAGCTATTCAGCAGCATTTGGTCGAATTTGGAAACACATCTGAAATTCTCGACTTTATTCCTACTCTCAGGGAAAAAATTCAAATAGAGGAACTTGTTACAAGTCTTAAACAATTTGACTGTTACAAAGAAGTTGCAGGGACAGGATCTTGACATGTATGACGTTAGATTGCTCTTCAACGAGATAATGGAAAAATGTCCAATAACTAAGAAGTATCTTAATCCAAAAGCTGAAATTGTGGCGAGCCCAGATTTTGAGGCGGCCCAAGTTGCTTTGGAGTCTGGACAGGAAACGGAAATGACTGATACCCAGAAAAGCTTAATTTCTAAACTTTTACAGAAAAACCCCTCAACACCGGATACGGATACAGTAGATGAGTGTGATGATTTTGCATCTCGCATACTTAAGGAGCGTCAGATGTCACCCAATTCATACATGGATTCTAGATTTATCGCGCCAACGTCTAATCAGGTTGAGAGACTTTTCAGCAAAGCTGGTTATGCTCTATCCGACTACCGAAATAGCTTATTACCTCTAATTTAGAGATTCAAATATCTCTACACGCTAATAAACAAATGTGGTGTAAAAAGACTTTTCAAGAAATAATATTAAATAACAATAACAGTTGACCTTTTGAATATTTTTCCATTGATATGTTGTACTTTGATTATTTTTGAAATAATATTTTGTATTTTGAATATTTTTTCATTGATGTGTTGTATTTTGAATATATTTAATCAGAAGTAGATTAATCGTGATTATTAATCTCTTGGTAGCAGCGATTATGATTAATCTATCGCCAAAAAAAATTAAAACGATTAATCGCGATTAAAATCTAAGGATCTCTGCCTAAGAGGGTGCAGCTGCCCCCCCCTTTCATGGTGAGTTGATTGAATTGACTAGATTTTTATCAAATGGAAATTCCGAATTTCTTAGTAATATTTGATTTAAAAAATTTAAATAAATTTTTAATTCTGATGTATATAGATAAATGTGAATTATACTTTTAAGAATACATAAAATGCGCAAGTAATTTTTCGTGAATAAATTTTTTTTTCTAGATCGATTAGATGCATAGAAATTTGCTTAATTTAGTCAGGGGATAATATATATATATATAATTGTTTATATATATATAAAATTGTTTATATATATAAAATGTTTATATAAATTCAAAATCCTAGAGTTCTAAAATGGATATAGCTTTTTTCTGAGATTGACTTCTTTACGTAGCAACTAAAATATGCAAAAATCTTAGCATACCCCAAACTTAGCCTATTGATGTTTTTGTTGAATCTAAATAAGCATACTTACGATGGCTCCCAAATTGTCCAGAAACAATGTACGTAAAAAATGTGGGAAAGTCACAAAATATCAGGTTCTTTCTATTTGATTTGAGCTCAAAATCCTATTCTAGTTGTTGTTGGGGTAACATAATTGCCCAAACTTAATTTAACCATTAAACCAGGTTAAATCTTTGATTAATATCTGGAAAATAATTGTGTTATTTTATAATCTACTGATATGGTAAATATTGATTCCAAAATAGTTGAGTGGTAGAAAATAACAAACCATAGGCCTATGTTCCTATATTTTCCCTATAGGATAGTAGATTAAAGCACATTACTTCGTATAATCAACTGCTTGGAGAAGATCTCATCTCCTTGTTTTCTTTTAACTAAATGATTAAATTTCCTCAAAAAGAAATGAAATATTTTTTCTACAAAAACACGTGCAAAAAATTTTTTGCCCCTCCTTTAAGAAGTTTCTCGCGGCGCCCTTGCCTACAAGGAAATATCCGTTTGTACGACCCCCTCCTTTCCAAGTCGGATTTAGCTACTCATGATCATCTAATCGGTGCAGGTCAGGTAGATTAACGTCTTTTTTAAACTGTTTTCAGCTTATTTTGTTCAGTTTTTCAGGCTCATTTCAAATATGCATTTTTTAAATGCGATAAATAATTATTTATTGAGGTATTTGAGTGAATATTTTAAATTTTTTCTAAAATTAGTAACACTCTTACTCTTGCTATTGTATACAACTAGGTTAAACATAACAAATACAAAACATATTGAAAAACAAAAATAATATCAATAATTATTGTTATGAAATGACTCGCCCTGATTAAAAAAATGTTTTATTCAGAACAAACATACATGGAAAATAATTTTATTTTATTAATCACACTGGACGGTATTTTGTGTCCTATCAATTGTGCAAACAAACATTGTTACTAAATTTTTACTATCATTATGCAACAGCAAGTTGTGGCTTTTGGACATGCGCATCCCCCATTACTTTGTGTAACATTCATTTTTACTTTATTGCCTATACCAACTGGCACTTTGGAGACAGAAATTATAGCCATTGATGCATTAGAGAGTACGATGTTATAGGCGTTTTTGTAATTTGCAATCTTTGACCTCATCACGTGATGGGTATACTTGGCGGTGTAATAATCAAAATTGCAAGAAATTGATGCTATAAGGCGCGGATCATTGTAGTCCACTTTCGCTTAAAAAATTCTGAGTGTTATCTTAAGATGGAGCATCAAATGGGAGTTCAATGCAATATGTAATAATTTAATAATGTATAGCAAATTTTAGAAGAAACTTAAAATATCCCCTCAAATAACTCAATAAATAATAGTTTGTCGCATTTAAAAATTGCATATTTGAAATGAGCGTGAAAATTGAACAAAACAAGTTGAAAACAGTTATAAAAAATACGTTAGTCTACTTGACCTGCACCCATCTAATGTAATAACGGGGTGATAAAGATAAGCGTTTAACTAAGCAACAGTTTATTAGCCGATCGCGTATAATAGAAATAAAAATAAAAAAATAATTAATAACGCGCGGACTAGCTTAAAAATATAAAATTTGTGATAAGAAGCTGCATAAATTCGGTTTGTTGTTGCTATATAGACTAGATTTCAATTCATTCACAAAGTTCTAAATTTCTTATTTAATACAATTTTGCGTATAACCACACCATCTTCTCTTCATTAAGCTTTAATAGACTACGCTCATTTTCAATAAATCTTTCTTCATAAAAATTTCATATCTAACAAGCCTATATATATATATATATATATATATACATATATATAACGCATAAGAATAGACCAATTTGATTTTGACATGTAGGTATTGAATATATTTTTTTAGACCTGAATATGAATATATATATGCATAGATATATGTAATCAAGCAAGTTCAAATTTTTAAGGTTCCGGTTAAGTTAAGAAGCAATCCGGTTAAAGTATATTGAGACGCACAGCACTATATATATATATATATAAGCTATATGAAGATTCTCAGTTTTCTTACGTGCTTCACCTTGATTTTCGTAAAGTGTTCAATTCAGTCCCACATGAACTTCTAATAAATAAGTTGCGCATTTTCCGTATTGGTGGGAAAATTCTTAGAATCCTTGCCTCTTACATGACAAAACATGTTCAATGTGTTAGCATAAATTTTTGTTGATCCTGTTGGTTACATGTTACGAGTGGTGAGCCCCAAGGCTCAGTGTTGGGACCATTATTATTTCTCATATTTATAAATGACATTCCATCTTATTATCTTAATTGCACCCCATACTTATTCGCTGATGATCTAAAAAATTTTTCTCCATCTTTACGCAATATTTAAGATGATTACTTTTCTCTTGTAGTTTGAGCAAAAAATAAAATGACATTTAATAAGAAAAAATGTGAGTATATCTCTTGTCCTACATCTGATTCGTCTGTTCAAATTGATGGTTCAATGTTTTGCATATATTGTGTATTTTAGGCATGATTTATCCTGGTCTTTACATCTGTCTGAAAAAATATAAAAGTGTAATCACTCTTTTATGCTATTAAAGAGATCAATTCTTTTTAATACTTCACATCATGTAAAACTTATTTTTTACAAATCTTTAATCCTGACTTCCTTTATGTATGCATCTCAGATTTAGTTTCCATCCGCAGGAGATGTTGGTAAAATAGAATGCTTACAGCGTCGATGTACTAAGTGGATTCAAAATATTGGAAACTACAAAATTAGACTTCTTAGCCTCAACTTATTCCCAGTTCCTCTACTATTTCAATTTTATGATTTGCTTTATTTAAACAAACTTCTAACAAACCGCTTGAATCGTAATGATTTTGATTATATAGCTTTATATTTCCCAAACCCCTCAGGATTACGTTTTAAAAATTTTAAAATTTTTCAAGTAACACGTGTGAAGAAATCAAAGACCGCTTACTTTAATTTTAGCTGCTTGTCAAACTTTATTCAAATCAACACTAACATTAATTGATTTGATTATTACCGCACTATCAAAAATCTGCTAGTTTTTTGCAGAATGCATCTAAATTCCATTTTTAATTTATTAGATGCACACATTATCTTGTTTGCCCATGAAACTCATGCCAATCATCTTCCAGTTCATCATTCCATAAATGATTTTGTTGACTGTTAAATATATTTGTAGACCTGTATTAAGGTAACAAATCTATTTAATAATAATAATTATTATTATATTGCCGGCAGAACAATGATGTGAATTCGAATACGTATATTTATGAATTTTCCAGGTCCGACTTTATATCACAATTTAAAATCGAATTTGCCCTAAAAAATATTAATTAAATATATTCATAAATTGTTGGGAAAAAGTAAAGGACTTTCAACTGACATTAACGAATTAAGTATTGATAACAAAATTACAACGGAAAAAACAAGAATAATAGACCATCTAAATGCAACATTTAAGGAACTTGGCAATTTCAATTTTCCCCAATATAAGAGAAAGACAAACATTAATAAATTCCCAGCAAAATCATACTTTTCTTTTAGACTCGTAAATGCAAATGAACTAGAAACCATAATAAAAAATTTAGACACAAATAAATCAACTGCATCCTATAATCTTCCAATCTTTATTATTAAACGTCATTTTCATATATTTAGTGAACATCTTCTATTCGCATTTAACCAATGTATTATTGATAATGAATTCCCTGATATATTTAAGAAATCAGACATAAGCCCTATATATAAAAAAGGCGATCCTCTAAACGCACAAAATTATAGGCCAATTTGCATTGGCCATCCTTTCAGTAAACTATTTGAAAAATTATTAAATAATCAAATAAATGCATATTTGATATCTGAAAATATTCTTTCGAAAAAACAATATGGTTTCCGTAATGGGTTTAGCACTCAAGATGCAATTTTGTCAATATCACAGCAAATAAAATCTAATTTAGCTTCTAATAAATGTAGTTGTGTTGCCCTTCTCGATTTGAGCAAAGCGTTTAACTCAATGAACTTTGACATACTGAAAGACAAATTAATGCATTATAATTTTGATGACAACGCTATAAATTTGATAATGAACTTCCTTATAAATCGACAGCAACGAGTTATACTTAATCGCACAAAATCAAAATATATTACAACTAACCGTGGGGTACCTCAGAGCACAGTTCTTGGCCCCATCCTATTCTCACTCTACGTAAATGATATAACGAAACAGATAAAAAACAGTAATATTTATCAATATGCGGACGGTACCTGTCTCATAAGTACTAATGTAAATGCCTTTAATGCTACGAAAATTCTCCAAAATGACATCGAACATTTAACAAAGTATTTCTCAAATAATCAATTGAAAGTAAATATTGAAAAAACACAATTTATAATTTTCTCGCCTAAAACATTTAAAAATCTCACAAAAAACATTGAACTAAATATAAATCAAGTACCAATAAAGCAAAGTGAATCAATAAATTATTTAGGTGTTGAGATTGACAATGATTTAAATTTCGAACAATTTTTAATGACTAAAATTAAAAAAATGGCTTCTGGAGTTAGGTATCTTTACCATCTGCGAAACGTCTCAAATATATATCACAAACAATTAATAAATTCTTTTTGTTTATCTCATTTTCAATATTGCTCATTTCTCTTTACAAACATAAATTCAAAATATCGCATACTTCTGTCTAAAACTTTCAATTGGTCTCTTAAAACACTTAACTTTGCGCAAAAACATGACAGTTCATCCGTCTGTCGAATTCAATATAAAATATTAGCTCCTTATTACAGAATTCAAATGCATATGCTATCAATATTATTTAAGTGTAAATCTGGTACACCTTCTCTTTCATTTTTAAAACAATATATTAAGTTAAATGAACGTTCTCAAAAATTTTTATGCTTAGATAAACATTCAAATAATTTTCACCAGATAGCAACTAAAATTTGGAATAACTTAGACCATGAAATTAAAATGGAAATTAACTACAAAAAATTTAGAAAAAAAGTGCGAACATTCCTCTTTCACAGACAATGCATACTTAATGACAACAATACACTACACTCCTTTGAAAATTTCAAATTTCGTATGATCCTAGATAATGTACACACACACACACACATCCCCAACAAACACACACCACACAATAATATATTATATGTTACTATTAATTTGTAAATAGTTTTTTTAGTTTATAGTCTTGTACTAAAGAATTTTTGCAATAAATTGCTTTTGACTCCATATGTTAGTACATTTATTCGAGATTGTTTCAAAAGCACGTAGATTCAGGGCCAAATAAATTGAAAAAAAACTTTATTGAACCTTAACTTAAGAAAACTCCGAGGAGAATTTAAAATGACTATTTAACTTATTTTTTTATTCAAAGCTAAAATACAATTTTATAAAAGAACTATATAAATTAATCATCCGAAATTTAGTATATTAGACGTTCAATTATGAGCATTTTTTAATGTTTCAAATGACCAGCTTTGGTAATATTTATATCCATATCATTTCATATTTGAGTTTATATTTCGTTATTAATAAATTGTTTTGAGCAACAATCTTACTTTATACATCTTTTCATTATTTAACAGAATTCTGTCAAATCGTTAGGATATCTAACAAATCTTTGAAAACATTCTTAATATTTACAACCAATACATCATATTGGTACGGACCCTGATACGGGTCGCGATCGCATTGGTGCAATACAACTGAGCAAGAGAAATATCAGCAAGGTTTAGATTGGTTGATCAAGAAATTACTGATGTTACTCCCCAATCGATTTGAGAAGGATCCAAGACGTTAAGTAACAAAAATGAAATTATTAGGATTAGAGTATCAGGGAATGGTTGGAGAGAAATCAAAGACGATAAATATTGCGAATCAAGGGCTGTTTCGGGTAATACATTTCCTGGTCGGGTTCTGGTCCATGCTAAATCCATATTGTCACTCTCTAATAACCAGTAATCACAATTTCACTAAAAAATTCATGAAAGCCATACCATGTTCTATAATACCAAATCGAACCCGCTGATTTCATTTCTGCAGTTCCTTTTCGTCTATCACCTTTCGATTTCTTGTAAATGGGACTTGTCTCATGGAAATGTGCATGTGCTTATTTTTGGGAGAAATTTTTGCCAAAATTACATATATGTAAAGAAGATTCAATTTTGTGAAAAGCTTGTGATTTTATCAGGAAACTTAGTACAGCAGAATATACCTATTACAAATTCTTACTTATTTCAAAATAGTTACATGTGCAGTTGCTGATAGGAAAACATGGTTTATCCTTAATTTTCCAACACTTAATCAATGATAACGGTCGTAACGGAAAAAATCTAGATTTCATTCGAAAGCTTATTTTTCAGTTTTGAAAAAGGTATCAATGCAATAGGTGATCATAATTCATGAAAATAAGAGTTTCTTAGATTCCTCTTTTGTTTATTTAACTCTAGGCGCGTCAGGTAGAAGCATCCCGGAAATATCAACAAAATGCTTTCAACGAAAGACTTATGCATCAATATTTGCCCAATTTTGTTGGATTTTGCAGCCATATACATCAGACGATCTTCATGAACAAAATTTTTAGAAAACTATAATTTTGTAGACATTAAGCAGATTTCAATTCAAAACAATGGCACTTTTCATAATATTTGCCAAGAAATTGCTCTATATTGATACGCTATTTTGGTTACATTGATGAATAGCATTACTTAAAACTGAGAAAATAAGCTTTCGAATCAAATCAAGCATTTTGCTGTGAAATTGAAATTACGACTGTTAGCATTGATTAAGTGTCAGAAAATTAAAGATAAACCCTGTTTTCTTGTCAGTCACTCCACATGCAAAATCTTAAAATAATTAAGAATTGTTAATACATGTAGGTATACTCCGTTGCACAAAGTTTGTTAATAACATCATATGCTTCTCATAAAAATGAATCTTATTAACATAGATGTAATTCTGGCAAATATTTCTCCCAAACATGAGTAAATGCATATGTACACGTGGAATGTCCCACTTAAAAGAATCTGGAAGGTGATAGCCGAAAATGGACAGCAGAATTAGTATGGAACAAGGTCTGGCTTTTAAGAATTTTTGTGATTTTAGGTTCTACTTGATCCAATTTCCAATTTCTACGACATCATTCGACATTGCAATATAATGTTTGTTATCTCTCAGATTGTATACAAATACTGTATATATAATAACAAAAATTAAGGTGATCCGAACTGAACCATCTTATTAAATGAGCTGCACAGTTGTCGATTTATTTATAAAATTTCTAGCTAAAGAGCAAATAACTACCAACGCTTTCTAAAATCTAAACAAACTTAGAGTTATTCAAATAGTCGAACACGATAAGGGACGCTTGCCAAGAAATAACAAAAACTCAATTATACACGAATGAACAAAATAACAAGATGAAAAGCTATCAAACCGTTGACAGTTTCTTAAATGTTTTCTGGCCGTGATAGCGCACTATCAATATCAAGTGGATGGTAGTAAGTAAAACTTCTGTGATTTCAAACATGCTGACATATTACTTAGAAATGAACAGATTGATACCGGAGGAGCAGACCAAATGTAGGAATGTGAATATCTGTTAAAAATATTTTTAACGGGTAGTTAAACTACAAGAACTCATATGATAGCATATTACATAATGCTACTATGAACATTAAAGCCAATGAATCTACACAGTTAGGGTCCTAGATAGCGAAATAAGAAACTCCCAAACTGAGGTTTAAATACTGCAAATTCAAGAGACAGCTCAGCACCATTAGTGTTTGTAGTGAGCTTAGTACCAATTGCAGAAATGTTGGAGGAGACGGGTGTAGGGGATAAGGTTAAAAAAGAATGGCAGAATATTGAGTCACTATGGTACATGGGCGACATGAAAAGAAATGCTAGTTAAAAGAAGCAAGTGGGAAAAATTTCAGAAGACAATTAGCAAATCTGAGGTGCAGTTTGATCTAGGAAAGTGTGCAACATTCATATTGATTAGAAGAAAATGCACAGAGGGGAAGTTTTGCAGACGAGCAGTGGTAGCAAAATTGAAACAATCAAGGAAGGATGTAAGTAATTAAAAGGGATAAATAAAGACAGAACAGATCGTGAAGAGATGAAGATAAAACAAAGAAAAATAATTCAACAAATACTAGTGTTGAAATATTAATTAGGAACATTTAAGTTGAATAATAATGAAGCGAGGGAGTTAAACTGCAAAATCCAAAAGTTACTAACAGCAGAAAGAGCATTGAATATAAATGGAGATCTTGATAGATTGTATACTTTGTATTTGCAATGGTTGTCTCCTCATCAGTAAAATACAGATTATTTGAAGTTTTATAAAATTTTACATATGCCATAATGCAACTGCAGTTGATGAGTAACGATTGTTATGCGTTACAATTTTTATATAACATTAAAATGTCACAAGTTTTCATGTTCGTGAACAAGAACACCACAGAAAATTTATGTGTGTGACCTTAGTTTCCCCTAACAGCTAATCAATGTTGATTGCAATATCAAAGGCCATGCAATTACTGAAAATAATGCTTATTAGAAAAAAGCTTCGACTGCTTGCCACAAAAGCTAAAATTCTCAGTTTTGGAATTCAATAATTTTTGAGATAAAAGAAATATTCTTGTCAGCTGTTATCTTCTTTGCGATTTTAACCAGGAAATTTTTAAAAAGCAAGCATTATGCTGCATGTCCACGAATGGCTACCGACACAAATTTACTTACATCAAATTTCTGTTTACACCGTAGTGGGTAAACGGAAGGTAAATTATCGTAGTGCTGCAACGACATCTAGCGATATACTATTTAATAATATTTTATCCGTTCGTAGTGAAGAAATAATTTACTTACCTTCCATTTTGTTTACATTTGAAAAATATCATAACCTGTTAAATTTATGAATAACAAACTATAACAACGGAATTCTCCATGTATTTTTATTGTATTCATAAATTAATGTCTAAAGAATAACGACTAAGCTGGACTAAGACATTTTTCAGAGTGGTTAAATGTGGTGCGCAAATTTACTCGGATACGGATTTAATCAAACCACAAGTTGAGATGATTGACAGCCAAAATTTAGTCGCTACCGTCTGAACACATTACCGTTCTACCTCAATTCCGAAATAATTTATTTACCGTACCGTGCTCATGTGAACAGTCAACAATGTCTGGACACTACAGTGTAAACACTCAAAAAGCACGCTACGGCAACCTACTTGAAATTTAATTACCGTAGCTCGCTCGTGGAAACGCAGCATTAACGACAATAACGGTAGCGTTGATCAAAATTTAGTAAAATAAAGATATGTTGATAAAAAAGGAAGAGGAAATAATTTAGAACTTTATGAATGCTTTATGTAATGCAAGCTTGTAGAAGTTGATGAGTCATTTCCACATAACTTCGATATTTTGTGAAATAATGCCAGCATTTGAATGGCAAAAGTGTAGATTATTACTAGAATTACAACAAGTAGAAGTCTGTGCACCATTTTTCGATAATTTCTATTGTTTTGTAATGCCGCAAACATTGAAGTCAACAAATTTTAAAAATAAATAATAAAATTATTGAACTAGATTTTAACAAGCTTAATCTAATCTAACCCGATTGGATTAATCAGTTTGAAACTGACAGGATTAACCGAAGTGGATCCAGCACTAATAAATGGTATGCATTTACAATTCCCCTAACGCGTTAACTAATTGTATTCAGGGGAGATGAGGGTCTAATTCATCTCTAGTAAGCGCTGTAGTTCACCCCAAAAGGTCTTTTATGCGTGTTAATACCTTCCATAATATATTGTAAAATAAGTTGGGTGATTGCAGTATTTAATCCTCCAATTGATTAGATCCGCTAATAACAATGAATACAAACAAAAACTACATGTATTTCTAATAAAAAATATAATCATGCAAATTGTTATCAAAAACGGAAAAAAGCGGCATTCAATTTGAATTTTAAAAAACATATAGATTTCCTTATTTTTCGCATTAACATTAAATGGGATTCTTAACAGTATTAAACATTCGCATTTATAACACAAGCAAATTTCAATTTTGTATGTATTTTAAAATAATGAATCCATAACTACAGAATCACCCAAAAGTCATGTATCTTTAAATAAAATTAATTAATATTTCAACCAATAAGAATTTTCCACGTTGTAGCGTATATATGCGAGTTTTTATTTCTGATTTATCTTTTTTTATTTGTTTATTTTAGAAATATTATGGACTTTAAAACGAGTATCGAGATAGTTGGACTATATTACGCCAATAGCAAATCACCAACTGCAAACTGCAACACGTCGAGCATCCAAGACGGCTTACACGTTTCACGATGACCCATTTAATCCCAATGCAGTTACTCGCCTACTGGAACGGTTTACCTCAACACGTTCTGTTCAAGACAAGCCACGTTCTGGAAGGCCAATCTTGGAAGACTTACAAGCTCAGATTGTCCTGAAGGATGTGGAAAGTCAGCAAGCTGAAGATCAATTTGGAGTCTCTAGTTCATACTCAGTCTCACGTGTCAGCGACATACCACAAAGCAGTGTGCAACGTATTTTGCGACACAAGCTTTCTCTTTATCCTTACATGCTCCAGATGAATTAGAGGCTGTCAGAGGTACACTTCCAACAACGAATGAAATTCGCCGAATTCATGAACTCAAATTTTGTGGATCTGGAGACAGCGCTGTAGTCGTCTGGTGAGTGCTAGTTTGCTCTCAATGGTAATGTTGATCGACACAACTGCGTAATCTGGGGTAGTCAAAGGCCTCGACCAACTCTTAGTAGAGACATGCCTTCCCCGAACTGTAACTGGGGAAAACTATACAGAGATGCTACGGTGGCAAGTCTTCCCAGAGATCAGAAGGAAGCACAAAATGATGTCAACAATATTCCAACAGGATGGAGCATCTCCTTACTTCTCCATCAGTGCTAGAACGTTATTGTCTTCCAATCTCCCCAATAACAGGTTAATCTCCAGAGGATATCCGCAGAACTGGTATATTCACCGGAAATTTCTCCGATTGATTTATATGTCTGGCGTACTCTGAAAAGCAAAGTGTACCACAATTTTACACCTCACAACCTCCTAGAGCTGAAAGAGCGAATTTCAACCGTTATTCCAAACATGAATCAAGAGGAGTTGCGACGACCAGTCCTTCATTTACCTAAGAGGTTAATTGTGGTGCTAGAGAATGGAGGAGGTGCTATTGAAAATTTGATATAATCTTTTCATAAACCCTATGTTATCTGCTTACACCTTTAAACAGTATTTGTAGCAAAATATACTTTACTTGGCCTAAAATGTTATATTTAAAAAATACATGACTTTCGGGTCACCCTGTAAATTATATATTTACCTTTGAAGCATTTGCGAACAGTAACATTGAAATATGTGCAATAAATAATCGTCCATTTTGGTCAAAAGAGAGAGCTTTGCTAGAGTATGTAGTGGAAATCTATGAATCATTACTAGAAAGCATAGTTTTGCACAAACTTGAACACAACAATAAACAAAATTAATGAAACATCAATAAACTACAAGAAATGTTGTTTAGGAGAGTTTTTGCATATTTATATGAACTTTTAAAGTGCTTAAGATGCAAATAAGTAACTCATATCTTAGAGTAAAAAATATGCGTGATATTAGAAAACAATGAATTTTAAAAATAAAAATCTATTTTTCTTTCACATAGTAATAAGATAATTTCGCTTACTTAATGGCGCGGTTAATGATGTAGTAGGGCATTGGACTATTGACTCATCAGGCTCAGAGAAGAAGTCTTTTGCCAATTTAGTAATGCTAATACCCAGGTGCTTCTTGAAATATTTATTCAAAGCTTTGTTTGATTCCAAAGACCCTAAATAATAATTTAGCTAATCACGCTAATGTGAAATTTTCTATATTGAATTATTATATTCATTATCTATTACCTTACTACACATTATTTATAATTATTGAATAACTCACCCATTGACCAATTGAATCAAAGCAGTTAAAACAAAACTTTTTGTTTGAAAATCATGATATTGAGAACAAATTGTAGATAAAAGTTACACACAAAAATTAATAATTCATCTAATCTAGTGTATTAGGTTTAAAACCTGAACCTTCAGGGAGAGATAGATAAAATTGGGAGTCTTCACCATTAATTATTCGGCACACATCCTTCAGTTCGTTAAATGAGTCTAATTCAGTTCTACAGCCTTTAAACGTCTCGGGCTTTGGAAAAGGGCAGCCTGCCAATTTTTGAAATTTTGTGTGAAATTCGCTTATATTCACAATGGGTAATGTAAACTCTTTTTTATGAAGTAGTATTTGAACGATATACTTCTTTACGGCCAACAAATCCGACATCTAAAATCTAATTTGAGCCAGTTGCGCTTGTTCATTTCTGTATAAATAATTTAAATATAATTATATTTCCTTTATATGAAGATCTTGCAATATGGTAAAAAGCGAACAGAGACCTATAAGACATTATCATGATGGTTTTCAATATATTGACCCAACTCAATGCTATCCCATTGAAATAACACCTTTTTGAAGTACATCTTCCACAATCACCAACCCCCTCCCCGTTTTCTGTAAATGGGTCATGTTAGATGTCCTTTTGTTTGGGAGATAGATTTGCCAGAATAACATGATTAGTAATAAAATTCCTATTTCTCAAACGCTTATAACGCTATCAAAAAATGTTGGACAATTTTTTTGTTAACTTAGGTTATTTATATGTGAAGTGACTGACAAGAAAACATGATTTATCTATATTTTTCGGACAAGTAGTAAATGCATATTTCAATTGTCCAGTAAAGAGAGCCAGCTTTTCTGTGCTTTAAAATAATCTATTAATTAATGTAACATACAATTATGCTTCAAAATAAGTTATCAAAATAATTTATAAAATTATAAAATATCTAAGAATGAAATTAAGAATAGCATTTCTAAAAAAACCTTACATTGTGCTTTTGCTTATGAAGAATTCCTGGTATGTAAGGTGTTCCAGTATTAAGGAAAAATCGGCTAAAATTTATGCAGAAGGCTTTCCTTGTTTCATTATTTTCGTCAAAAATCGCCTTAGACAAAATAGCATTAAATTAATATACATGCAGTTCTCGTAAATTTATCTCTCTCAAATAACAGTACAGGTAAGATGTCCCAATTACAAGAAACGACGATGCTAGGCGAAAATGGATAGCAGAAATAAAACCAGGCTGCATTCTTGCTATATTAACACTAAAGTTGACTGCATTCGTATTACTCCAAACAATAACACTATTAATTAAATGTTCAATAACTTTATGAAATATACTAGCTTTTATATATATATATATATATACAGTTATATAAATGCTAGTATATATATATATATATATATATATATATATATATTGAAATGCCAAACAATAGGTAGTTGACATAAGAAAATTGCCTTTCATTTTGAGAGTGATTTGCTGTACACCAACATACAAGCTAATCATGTCATTGTATAATGCGGGACTATGAACGGAAAACATTTATGTAGCTTTCAACAATACCTTATTTAGTCATGACAAACCATATTGGAAATAATTGCAGTCATGCATTTGAGGAAGCATGAGAGCTTATCACTTAGAATACCATACTACACAGCCAACTTGACTGTACTTACTTTAGGTTAAACCAGAGACCACAACGTCCTTTAGCTACAATTGCACCCTAAACTATAACTTTAATTGTACTGTAGACAGGCAAGGGCACACAGTATGAATCAATTTGCCTTCATGCTTTCATTCTTTAGCATTATTGTATGCCACTAGTCCACAGTCCAATGTTACTGCAAATACAATCCTGTCATAAACATTTTTGGCTGGCCTCTATGACTACAACAACAAAAACAACAACAACAAAAGGACTTAAATTCCTCTTTTACAAGGTGGCAGAGTATCTATTTACAAAACGAACATTGGCATTTGATAAACCACGAATATGAAACTTGTTCATTGTAGGTTGTCCTCAATTTTTCCAAAAAAATAATCCTTTAGTTTCTTCTTCAAAACAATACGATCTGCAAAGATGTCATGTCGATGTCTGAGTACCGGGTGAGATAATTTACACAATCCACAGTCCTGATGAAATATGAGTGATACGTTTTCGATTTCTTATACCTTCCAACGCTGAAGTAAGTCCTCCCTGATGACTGTATGCCAAAATTTTCCTTACAGATGGAGACATACCTGAAGAGATCGATATCAACTTGCCCAAACAAAATGTTCTTGAAGAACAGGATATCCTTCATCTGTAGGGCTAAGGGAACTGGTAGCAACACATATCTTAGAAGAAGGTTTTCATATGAAAAATGATTGCCGGAGCACGCAGACATCGTCGGTTAAATTTCTCAATGCGCCTAATAGAAGTAACGTCAGCATACCAAGCTTCCGAAGCATAGAAAAGCATAGAATAAATGCAAGTTTTCAATAAATTGACTTTCGTGTTTATGGCAGTGTTGAATGGCACATTTCGCTTCATAGATGTTAGAGAACCGTTGGCCTTCTGTAACTTTTCATTGATATGTTGCTGCCAGGTCAGATCATTTGAAATTGGTGATCCTAAGGTCATTAATATATCCGCCCAGTCTATTTCTGAATCCCCAAGGAGCAAGTAGTCATCGTAAGTGTGGTTAAACGAGATGGCCTTGCATTTAGATGGATGACATTTCATACCATTTTTGTCAGCCCATGATACAAACGAATTGATGTCACTTTGGAAATCATCCAGAGCATAGTCAGTGTTACAAGTGAGCTTACTGTCATCGGGGAAGAGAAAACAGCTAGAGAAGGCCGCATGATCTGGTAGATCGTTGATGAATATGAGGAAAAGTAAGGGACCCAAGACGCTGCCCTGAGGAACCCCGCTACAAATACTCTTCTGAGACGAGAAAGACTGATTAATTTTAACACATTAAGATCGGCTGTCAAGATAACTTCGCATCAGATCCAGGAAACGGGCGTCTAGACCAAAACCAGTTAGTTTCTCCATAAGAATCGAATGTGGTACATGGTCAAGTGCTTTTTGGAAGTCGAAGTAGACGCAAGCTGTGCATCTGTTGACATCGGAGTTCTTAAATACTTCGTCCAGGTAAACAACTAACTGCGAGACCGTAGAGAGTTTGTGATGAAATCCAAATTGGCAGTAGAAGAGTTTTCTGCTAATTCTGGGATAAATGAAATCAAAAATAATCTTCTCCAAAACAAGAGAAATTCTTGGAAGAATACTAATGGATCTGTAGTTCTCGGCAAGCTTCCTGAGGCCCCTCTTATGAATTGGTGTTACATAGGCGCATTTCCATTGTGCAGGCCATGATGCTTCGGCAAGGACTTGCTTGTATATTTGATGCGCAGAAGGTGCGATGGCACGTACTGCTATTCTCAAAAGACGGGATGGGATGTTATCATGTGTTTTGTGATACAGTATCTAGGCATCTCTCAAAGAGAGTGCGAACGTCTGAAACGGTGAACAGAAGATCGTCAAGACAATCATCCGGAACCTGAATCCCATCAATAGCAACAATGGCATTAAAATGAGCATTTTCAATAACAGAACAAAAATAGTCATTGAAAAGACCGGCCTTTTCGTAGTCTGACCCTGCAACAACATTCTGCCATATTATAGAAGAAGGAAGACTCTCCTGAGAAGAGATTTTCTTTATGAGTTGGAAGGTCTCCTTAATTGACATGGTGGGGCAGCTATACAAAAAACAGACATTATCTAATTCTATGGATTTGGTAACACTTTTTTCTTTGAGGACAATTTGGGAATCAAGCGTGATATTGGAGTCTTGTACTTGCCTTCTTTTTAAAGTTTCCAAATTGTTGATTTCATGAATTCAGTGTGAACTGTAGAATAACTGATATTGGCGCCTTTACTTGCACTTTAGTTTGCAGGAAAAGTCTAAAGCCTCTAAGATTCTCAAATTCCATGATGATATATCCACGTGCAGATAGGTAGTCATAGCAACTTCAAACAAGCGCGGATTGAAGGATGACCATGAGTAACATCGGTCAATCAGGGGCGTCGTTATCCAGCAATGAGGTGAATGTCAAGTAGAATATATGAATGGTCAGATATACAATATGAAGAAACTGAGGAAACATCAACAAGATCTTTGCTGGTAGTGAAACACAAATCTAGGGTATTCCCGCTTCGATGAGTGGGTGTCGTAATGATTTGGGCCATATTCAGGTTGAAATCACCTGCGATAATAATTTCGACTGTGTGACCCCCATGTGAAACTCGCAAATAACGGCGTGAGAGAGTCAATGAAAACCTGTTGGTTGATGGCGTACTTACTGTTAGCAGGCGGATTATAAACCGCGATGCAGAGGATTGTATTGGAATCCGAGTTGATATGGAGAGCACAAATGAAATCGAAATTGGTTTCAAGTTCTTCGAATTGGCAACAAGTGGCATCAATAGCATTGCGGTATGCAAGTATGACTCCTCCGTGGGAGCCACGAATCTGGTCCGCTCAACTAACAACCCGATAACCACTGAAAACAAATACCTGATTGTCCCTAACGAATTCGTCCAGCCAGCTTTCTGTCAGCAAAACAATGTCAGGGGAGCATACGGTAAGGAGCATGGAAAGGGACACTCTTCTTTCCAATGAAAGAATGCTCTGTGTATTAAACACTAGCATGTTTATATTTTGGCTAGTCTCTAGTCATACACTAAAAGTGTCTTTCAGCAAAACCCAGATGAATTGTCTATTCACACGGCAATTTATCAATACACTTGAAATTGTTACTAAATATTAAGCAGTAAACACATCTAATTTATGTTAAATTATTGCAAACTCTGAATTCATGACACTTTATATTTATCTGTATTTATAGCCGAAACTTTGGGCGAGGGATTTAGCTTTGGAAAATAAATCAAAACTTCAATTTGATAGCGACAATAACTATGTATTACCATTTTTGGAAGCATGGGAACGAGTTAAGATCTATCTAAATATAATAATCACATTCCTTATAAATTATGCTGACTAAAATACAGCATTTTGTTCAGTAATATGAAGAATAATATGAATTTTCATATTTATAATCATGGTATTCTAAGAAATATATAGCTTGTAATGATACAATTACAAGCAGAATATGTAGAAAATTTAAAAATTTCTTTGCAAAAAGATGATTTAGGAAAAATGAGACCTGCGTTAATGTACTTTTACACTATTTTTTAGTAATATATATATTTAGTAATTTCGTTAATAAGTGGCTTACAATACAAACCTATAGTCATAAGTAGATATCGCGAGTTAACTATGCTAAGAATTTTGTTAATGAAGCTAAGCTATTAATACAATTTTCTGAAAGATTGGCGAATGTGTAGATTAGGGATTTGCGAAAGTCTAGGAAAGTTTGGTTTGGGAACTTGAATCCTAAATTTTTTACACAATATATTAATTAAAAATTTAGGAAAATTTGGAAAAGTTTGGAAGCTTGGGTATTTCTGAATTTGAAAACTTAAAATTGCTTAAAAATGCATCGATTAAGAATGATATTAAAGTTCGCACTTTTTAATAGATATTAAACCATTTTGGTTTTTCAAATTCTTAAGCATTCCCAAATTCTTTAATGTAATTATTTTTCAAGTTCCAAAATCCCTAAACCAAACTTTCCCAAATATTTAAATTATTATATTATAAAAAAATTAAGTCTTCAAGTTTCAAAATTAATAAACCAAACTTTCCCAAACCCTCAAAGTTTTATGCATTTTCTTACATTACTAATTGTAATTACCCCCAATGAATGCTTTGTATTATTATGCAACTTCGCCCAATTATTAACTAAATTAATTACATTTCAATAAAAAGATATATGAACTAGATTTCAAGAAATGAAGTTTAAAGATAAGATGCAAAAAAGTAAGACCGTTTACCTAGAATAATAATGTCTGCCAATAGGAAATTCTAAGATTCGATGTATTCTTGCCGTGACAGTAAATGTGATCGAAAACAAAAGTAATCGAAAAATTTAGGACATAATTATTACTAGTTGTATAAAAAATTGACACTATACAAAGCATTACTCTCTCATTTAAGAGAAATTGAAAATGAGCTGAATGGAAAGTTTCGTATTCACATGATTGGAGATTTCTATGACAAATTTTGAGAAATTTGGGATAATTTTCCTGAGTGAGGCAAAAGATACAACAAATTGAAATATCTATTAATTGAATTGATTATGTAAGTACATTGTACGAGGTGAAATGTGGCAATTAAGTGTCCAGGAAAGACTTAAAATAAATTCTTGGCATTAAACACTCTAGTTTGTTGACATTGTCTCAACAAGTCCTTATACAATATTTACATTTTCTGTTTTAAGCAGGTCATTATTGGCCAAAGCTACCAACCAATATTCCTGCTTCTTTTCAACATCAAATTGCCTCAACATAATTGTAGAGTAATCAGTTTCTTTATATTTTAATGTGTTGATCTTCGCCCATATAGGCTTTTAGTGACTTTTGTATTTATGTAAACAATGCAACAAAAAATAGAATGAGAATATATACATAGCTACAATATATTCTCAGGAATCACTGCAATGAAAATAGCAAAAGAGCACTTGTATTGCTAATTTTTTTTACTCTTGAGGCAACAGAAATTTTTCTCTATCATAAATATTGTTCAGTGTGTTTGAAATACTACCTATTTTATATTTGAATTGTTCAAGAAAAAATATTAGCATCTTTTATCATTACATTTGTTTGCTCAGTTGATAATTTCCATATTTTCTATTAAAGATTCCCATAAGCAGAAATTCAAAAATTTTTTTGTTCAAAGTTCTAAGGAATGTGATTGTAATGATGAAATGATGAAGAATATAAACTGCTAATGTTCTAGAAATTAATCTTGTGTTATGAAAGTGGCCAATAATTGCATTCAACAGGATATTCATAAATATTCAAATATCTAAGGCTCATTAAGTAAGTTATCATTTGTTAACTCTTTGAAAGTCAAGAGTTGAGCCAATATGTGCCCTACTGGTTGTGCTTAGCAAAGCAACCATTCTGTAACATTAAAACAAGATTTGCAATTCCAGCACAGTGTGATACATTTTAAAACAAGATTTGCAATTCCAGCACAGTGTGATACATTGCAAAATGCAATAACATTGAAACAGCACATGGAATTCAAATCGAAAATTAAAATGGGATAGAGAGTTTCAGATTTGATACAGGATTTTTGACCTGAGTTTAAGTATTTCCTTGAAATAAATTCTGAGTTTGATCGAATTTTTCTAATTTTAAATTTTTAGATGTAGAGAATTATTTTACAATAATTCCGACTTATATGAGCATTTTATGCTAGACGTAAAAAATAGTTTTATATAATTTTTTTCGACATCTAGTTTTGTAACCTCTTCACTTCAATGTGATTGGTTGTAAATATTATAAAGCTTTTGAGTTGAATAGACGGTAGACAATTTGTGGGATACTTTATATAATTTTTTGATATGTACGTATATTATATGTTCGCATCGTTCATTTTTGTTCAATTTGCATTTTTATACTTATCATAGCATTTACTAATATATATGATATCGTATAATACATTTCACTGCTATCGATTTATAAGCTGCACTACTATGCAATAATTTTTAGTTACATTGAAATATGTCATAATTAATGCACTAGAGCTAGATCCAAAAAATTACTCCAGCAATGCAGTATAATACAATTCTTCACATTAAAGCTACTCAAATAAGAGTTAGTTAGTAAATACATTACTAAAAGTTTTCTTGAATTCAATATTTTATACATATGACAATGTTACAAATCATGGCATTCTATGCTAGTATAGTACTCAATGAAACAAGATGTAATACAATTCGAATTATTGTCTTAGATAGCGGTCTGGAAAGTATTTTTTGAAAAATTCTCGGTAGGTAGAGTTTGCGTTTGTAAGTCGAACATGTAATTAGTGGCA
>CABFPE010000240.1:943506-955684 GCA_900660155.1 Hofstenia miamia
GTTTGTAAGTCGAACATGTAATTAGTGGCAGAGTACTCCGTCCTAGAGGGTAGTAGCGAGAAAAGGGGATGTATTGGGTTATTAAAATAATGGATATTAAAATGTAATTTCGAAATTACTATTTCAAAAGATTAATAACTCAGGGGTTGTATTTCAAGATGAAATTCTCTTGATTAATTTTATAAAATTTCAAAAAAAATTTTTTCTTAGAAACAAGAAATTTTTAATGAGTTTACCTAAGTACTATGATTTTATCAATGAATGCAATTATCAGAACATTACTGTAAAATGGAATTCTTTAAAGTTGGATGAAGACCATGAGTTTTATGTGGCTTAGTGTAATATTTATGTAAAATTTGCATGTAGGTTATTGTTACCCGAAGTACATATATACAGATATATAGAATCCTTGTATAGAAAATACATATAAATCAACTATAATTTTCAAAGAAGGGTTTTAAGAATTATTATCCTCCATCAACAACAGATAATCACTCTATATTCGGAGCCCGTATGCCTGGCCTGTGCCCGTAGTATAGAAGTCCGTGCCCGTACATCTTTGTCCGGGCCCTAACCCAGGCTATCAGTATCAACTATAAAAAATTTCTATTTTTCCAAGAAAAAGTTCTTGCTGAAAAATTTCTATTTTTCCAAGAAAAAGTTCTTGCTGTGAACGATATCTGTCTCTTCATCAAGGTGGTGCTCCATTTCTGGGGAAGAACTAATGAGAGCAACAAAAGTGCTTGTAATGAAGTAATTCATTCACCATTACCTTTGTCAGGATACACAGCAAACATGACAACAATGTACCGAATCAATCGTCTATGCATCCATGATGATAGCATTTTTCTCGGCATGCTTATCCATCCTCAGAAAACCATAGTTTTAAGTAATAAGTTTTATGACAATTCTCTTCTTCTCGGAGACTCATGCATTCAGTTTCAACTGTTATGGACCTTGGTGTTTCTATTCGTTATGGTCTTTGCTGGAGGCCTCATATCGATTGCAGAGTTGGAAAAGTGATGCGCTGTTTTTACAATATAAAGAGGATTATTCCGTTTTCTTCTCCTAGTCACACTAAGCTTCAATTGTATATTGCTTGTGATAGGAGCATCATCATTTACAATTCTATGATTTGGTATGCAGATATTTCTTATCTAAAAAACACGAAACTGCAGAAAAGGGCTGTTAATTGGACTACAGGTTTACAGAATTACGCTGATAATCTCATCAAGCTTAATCTGCTTCTTATTCGCTTTCATTTTGTCTATTGTGATCTGCTTCTCTACAAGCTTTTTACATGGATTTTATGATTTGGACATCTCGAAATTGTTACTCGCATTACGGCAAACCGGGATAATCGATCGATGCAGAAACCTATGTTTTTGGTTCTCGTTTCCCAGAAGATTTCGACATGGAGAAATTACTTTGTTCGTACCGTCTTCAACGCTAACTTTGTTTCAATGAACTCGGAAGTGGACATACTGGGGAAATATTCAAGCTTCAAATCTCTGTGGCCACTCTGCACACTCTTTTTAAAATGTCGCTGTGCCTGTTGTCGTTCTTAATCTTTTGTTTTGTATTGCCTAATTTGGGAAATTTAAATCTTTTACTAGTACTACTACTACATTTTAAACATATATTTCAATGTAAACTAAATAAATTATAATAACAAATAAAATAAGAAATATATTGACTGATCCTTTCTAATTTTGCAAGTAAATGTAATTAAATATGAACTTAAGGTACCTTGAAATTGGAGGAGTATTACTTTGATACCACCATTATATAGAGAAAATTTTCTTTAGGGGTATTTTTAGAATATAGAGAATGTCTGCTGTTAGTGCCATGGCTATTTTTTATTATTTGTGTTTTTATGTATTGTGAGCGTCTTTTGTTGAATCTAAGGTTCTGGTTTAGCAGTGAGATTGGAAAGGTGATATTGGTGGAAGATACTATGCCAAATAAGTATTGCAATGTTAAATAGCTAATAATTCGATTGTCCAATTTACTACAGAATCTAGCTTTTTCCAAGTTAACTCGTGTTCATAATTGCAGAGTATTGATCCATACCCTACTATGCAGTCTGTTTTGATCTAGTGTATTTAATTAAACTTTTGAAAATTTTGAAAATGTCTAATGGTAGAATTGAAATTTTATAAATTTTGCCTTTAATGAAATGTTTAAAATTTAGAAAGGCATTGATCAGAACTCTAAGATAATTAGCAACATTACTCACTCTAATTTGATAGTCATCAATTTTACTGAAAGAATTTCCGATTGTTCAGATTGTGGTTGCAGCATTACAAATTTATATTTTTCTAAATTTGGAGTTAGTTTCTTTCTGTTAATCCAAAGCTTAATCTTAGATAATTCGTTATTTAGGTTATTTAGTATGGATTGTTTGTCCTTGCCAGTACAATACAATGCAGTGTAATCTACTTCATTGCCATTTAAAATGAATTGAGTTTGGATTAAGTAAGTTGTTCATGTTTCACAATTCTAGGTGTAGATTGCAATGTCCACAGTTGTAAACCTCAACAATTCAAATCAGTGAGGTACTGCTTTTATAGCNGTGTAATCTACCCTTTAATTTAGAATTTCTTAGACAATATATTATAAAATACAAATATATTGTACTTCATTGCCATTTAAAATGAATTGAGTTTGGATTAAGTAAGTTGTTCATGTTTCACAATTCTAGGTGTAGATTGCAATGTCCACAGTTGTAAACCTCAACAATTCAAATCAGTGAGGTACTGCTTTTATAGCTTTGCTGCAATGTAATTTTTATTAGCAGTTGTTCCAACTTTTTGTCAGTAACGATGCAGAATGAATACGCTTTATAACATTTGTAAAAAAAATTCAATTTAAAATCTTTAAATCCATTTGATTTTTGTCTTAAACTTATTAAATTTTTAAGGGTGTCCGGTTTATTGCATAATCATGAATCGATTATTTTGTTGTCAAAAATGTGGTAAAAATGATGATAAAAAGTAATGTTAACTATTGGTTTAGAAATTCCTAGAATTTTTTCTTAAGAGTCAATGAAATTTTAAACTATTTGGTAAAATTATCATTGGCGCAATATGTTAAAAATAACCGAAATTTTTCAAGAGAATCTACGAATTTAATTAAAGTTAGAGCTGCAATTACTTTCGGTATGGCAATGTTGATATTGAAATTACCATTTTTTGACAATAAGTTGCTAAAATAGATACATGAGATTCCTAACTGATTAGTTCTATGTTTTTTGGTGTAGATTGAACAAACCCTCACCGAACTTTCCAGGGTTTCTTTATATATGTCTTACATAATCACTAGATATAGCATTAACAAACTTTGCATCATATTTGTGGGCAAGTAATATATTTGCAACTGTTTGCAATATATTTATATCGCTGAAATACTTTTTAGATCCTTCACAGTGAGCGAATGTTTCGTGCAGATCCAAAAGGTAACTTTCTTTGCTTGCAAGTTTTAATCAGTTTCTTCTAACGTATTAAATTATTATATTAAGGAATTGTTTTTAGGAATAGTGCAACTATGAGTATTTTTATCAGACTTGATTTTGTTTAGAAGAAGCAAGAAAAAATGATAGACAATTAAATCAAGCTACTCGTGCCATTGCACGCGATCGAGCGGCCTTGGATCGTGAGGAAAAACGAATTGTAGTATTTATCGGTTTTCTTGTATTATTCTCTACTTTAGGAAGCTGAAATCAGAAAGGCAGTAAAAGCAAACAACAAGGCGGTAATAATTTGTTGCCAATTTTTTACAAACCCCCCTACACAGTACAAATTATAAGGCGCCTAAATATATTTTTTTTCTAAATGCTCAGAATATGTCTATTTTACATAATATTACTCATACATGCAATGCCACATAGAAAATTGGTTTTAGGTATACATTAGTAGCCTAACTTATATAGTTTATTAATCTGTCCATCCGCAATGTGTCAATTTCGATTAAATCACAGAAGAATAATTAGATTCCTTGTCATTCATCTTTGCCTTAAATACAGGGTGCCCAGCAAAAAGTCAAGAAATTTGCTAACTCTTTCAAAATCGCTTTATTAAATTAATAAACATAACTAACTGATTAACATTAAACTTTTTAATGTTTTATTGAATATTACAATGAAAGAGTTCAGAGGAAATGTTCGAAATGTGAGCCATCACTGTCATAACAAGATTGGAGTCTTAGAGAGGCCCCATGTCGAGTTTTCTGTTTTAAAAAGTACAATTACTTCGCGCTGAAAATTGGTCACTTGCTCAGAAGTCATAATTAATGCTTATGAAATTATTTCTAAATGAAGCATTGAATAAAACAAAAATGATTTAATCAAGTTAGAATGTTAATCAGTTAGTTATGTTTATTAATTTAATAAAGCGATTTTGAAAGAGTTTGCAAATTTCTTGACTTTTTGCTGGGCACCCTGTAGTATTTGATTGAATATCAAGTTTTTCTGTTTGTTTCATTTTGGAAATTCTTAAACTTGCGTCCGAACCCCGACGACGGCTAGAAATAGGTTGGACCAAGACCTACTAAATATACGCGCCTTTCGCAATAGAAAACCATTCAATTAATTTGGTGGCCTAAATAATCACTTCAAATCGTTTACATTTTTTGATAATTGTTCGAATTTTAAAAAACTAAAACATGTTTTAAAAGCTGTTTAGTTTCTCTGAAAAAGTGTATTTTTTAAATTGTAATCTAGGAATATGAGCGAATTCGGATTATACATAAGTATATCAACAGTTTGTTAAAACTTAGGAAATCAAAGACTCGGCAATCATTTTTTAATCTTGTTAAAAAGCTTGCAAATTACCTGCACATTATAACAGATTGTTTTTGATGCTCCTAAACTGTTTAGCGCTAAATTAATGCGTCATATGCTAATCTTCTTAAGCACTGATTATGACAATTCATATACATGTAAAAAGTTTCTTCTCTACCCCTGTAATATTTGTTTTTCTTTTAATTTTTAATATTTTTTATTCAGTTATAAATAAAGTCATTTTATTATTATTATTTATTATTGTAATTTTATTATTATTAATATTATTATTATTATTCTACATTTGTAGAATCAAGTTTTGAGAAGCAAATTCAAACAACTGTTTCAATAAATAGATTTGTATGCATTTGTATATAGTTGAAAAGTTGATATTGGAAAGAAATCTAACCAAAAGCAATGTAATCATATAATAACATGTGATGATAGCCATAGCAAAAATTGCTTAAACATCAACAAGTTTGGGAATACCATTTACATTTTTTTAATTGAGCTAAATGATCTTTCCTGTAAGAGTCTTTAATTGACTATATATTGACTATAGCAGATAGTATCTCGTGAACATTTTCTTGTCATTTTGAGCTGTGTAATCAAGCATTTTAAATCAATATTCTTTAATAAATTAATACAGAATTGCTTCAAAGAATTACTCTGAGATAAATTTTTCAAATTTCCTTATTGGCAACGAAAATCCTTTAAAAACAGCATCGCACATTTGGGTATGAGGAATTGTTAGTACACCTGTTTAAATAAACTATACATGTATAGTTTAACAAACATTCTGAGGCGCATTGGAAGATATTGCATTCAGTTTGTACAATTAAAATATTTGAACATATGTACATCAAATCCTGCACTATAAGTGTATGGCAACATCTTTTTCGTCATTAGACAAACGATATGACTGAAGAAAGAAATTCAAATAAAATTTTTTATCATGGGTTTACAATATTCAAGTCATTCCGTGACTTTTAAGGATTATAAAAAGGAAGTTATCTTTAGAATTTTTCCGAGAAGCTTAATACTTTCAATTCAACTAATAATCCACCTCCAGACATTTTTCTATACCCACCAAATCGGCTTTCTAATGAGTTCGATTGGAATCGATCTGTTAGAAGAATTTTGGATTTGGTATTATATTAAGCAATTTTTCTGTCAGGAAATATATCGAACTAGATGACAAACCATTGCAGATAGTGTTCGCTTAGAACAATTAGATTTATATTAATTAATCCTTTTTGAAATCCAATGCGAATATTTTGAAAAATTTAGCTTTAAAATGATGCTCCATTAGCTAAGTGACTCCTAGCATTGAAAATATTCAACCACATAAATATTAACTTAATAAAATTAGCTATATTCTAACATACAGGATCGTGTGGATAATAATGCACTTAGCTACACCAAAAATAGACAAGCCTGGTGTCAGAAAAGTGCAGAACGTGATGTGAAAGTTCAAGCGGTTTTTTCAAAATTGCATGGTCTTCTTTGTCAAAAACATCATGCAATCGTTTCCAAGATTCAAAATATTTTTTTCAAGGCGAATACTTCCCAATTATCGCATTTTAAATATAATTCAAGGAACTCTTTATCTTGATTAAGTGAAGACTTTGACAACATAAATTCAGTTTTGTTTAGACCAGGCTCCATGCATAAGTCCATGAATAAATATTTCAGTTAGGTATTAAGTGCCGCAATAATTTGTATTAAAAAAATTTGATGATCACGAATGCACAAAATCAATTACGGCTTGCTGTCAAAAATTTCTAATTGAAATGACTGAAAAGTGGCGGTGCTTAAAGAAAAGATTTTGCGATATCTGAAACACCCGAAAACTTTAAAAGCGATTTATGGATAATGGTAAATTTTCTTCATTCGAGTTTCATTTAATTGTAATCGAATAAAGTAATATTTTCAAGAATTCTTTCTTAACCATTCAAGGCTATTCTTATAAATACTGCAGCGAGGTTTTAAAACCCTAAAATAAATCAATTCTCACACAAAATCTAACATTAAATTGCCTGGACTGCTATTTAATTTGAATGACTAGCTATATTTAAAATTTTCATAAGCATACTCTAATCTGTAGATCAGTGATTAATTTAAGTGAAGGCCTCGAAATGTCGTTTATCATTTTTTTCTTAAAGTTGATGCGCCCTTGAAAGAAGAAATAAGATATTTATTTGAAAAAGTTTTAGCTGTTCTTTTTAATGATTAGCGTATTCATTCCAGTTTTCGGGGCTCGGCTACAAATTTCAAAAACCTTATTGATTTATTTTTCTATACAATTGCTTATTACTATATTTTAGTTAACGGCAACTTACGCTAAGCAGTTAGTGCGGGTGCGTAATATGAAGGAGCGACAATTAAAAGCGGAGAGTCAAATTAAAGGTGTTCAGATGCAACAAAAGGTGATTCATTTGTACTCTTCTTTTATTATTAGTTATAAAGTTAACAAGTACTATGTTAGAATAATGCTTCACTAAAAAATGCACCCCACGCATTCATTTTTTGATGCTCCAATTAATTTCTGATAAATTAATAGATTATATTTGAATTTACTCTTAAATGTTTTAATATCATTTCAAAATCTTATGTCTTTATCCAATTTATTCCAGCAATCTGCAGTGTTGTTTATAAATGAATTTTCTCAGTGTTTTAAATTATTAAAAATGCTTATTATATATTTACAAATTCGTGGGTATATATAATGTCGTCTTTTTTCATTGCCAAGAATCTATCTATACATTCAACATACCAACGTTGTGTGTGTGTATTGTGAAATTTGATACAGGGCGGTGTTTTTCAAAATCGCAAAGTAATTTATGGTCCATAAAGTGAAGGAAATCAATTAAACAGGTTTGAGTATTAAGGACTAAACACTTCGCTGTACACCAACAGTTTCACGTCGCCCATATGTAAATACATTGAAATTCAATAACATTCCACATATAAGTCAATGTAATACTGCACTATTATGCAATAGTTTATCATACACCACTCACTAACAGGGAATTTTCTTTTCAGTTTTTATCTAGCCCGCCCAACGAGGGTCAGTTACATATTGATCATCATTAAAATTTGAATTTTGTGTCTCTAAGAACATCTAAATTTGGCATTTCATGTAGTAATATGGCAAGTTTTACAAGCAAGTCTTTCTATTTTTAAAGGGAACGGAAGTAAGGATCTGTGTAATCATTTTGTTGTTAGAATTTCAGCAAATTTTCTAGAGATAATGTCACTTTCGTTTTTTATTAATGAATACATGGGAAAACAGTAGATAATGTTCAACCTAGAACAAAAAATAATCGAATTTCATTGGATCTAAGAATAGTAAAACACAGTTTATGTCACTAGTGTTTTAAATAAGGTCTTAAAACTACCTCGTGTATGTTTCGTAATATACATTGTTTAATAAATTATAAGTTTTTTGGTTTGATTCTTGAAAACCATGTAGTATTCACCGGAGCAAACCAAAATCCCTCATGCGCATTTGAAAAATGTTAAGCCAACCCGGAATTCATCACTCTCAGTTCTAATGGTGTTCACTCGTTTTTTGCAAATTTGAACAGCTTTGCTTTCATAATTCTGCCGTCAAGGACAAAATTTTTTAATATTAATACTCAATTTTTTATCACTACGTTTCTTTTACGTTTCAGTAGAAGCATCGGCTTCATAAATGTACGATAATTTTTAAGAATCGTAGTCAGAGATAATAATTGTGACAAAATAAAAGTTTTGCAAATATATTATCCGATTTTTACTTACGGAAGCGTAATTTCTGAACTCAGTTATTGCGTTGCACTACTTTTCAAATTTATTTTGTTCATGTTTCTTCTGACGGATGTTTTTGCACTTCCTCTTATTTTAGGGGATGCAAGCAAACATGCGGATGGCAACTACCATGCAGAATACTACCAAAGTGATGACAAAAATGAATAATCAAATGGATCCTGCTAAGACTGCTAAGATGTTGAATGACTTCTCCCGCGAAAATGAAAAGGCTTCAATGAAAGAAGAGACAAGTATTATTTAACTATCAATGCGCCTAAATAGAAAACTAGCTAAAAGTACGATTCTCGGATTTGCTAGCTATAAGCAACAACTTTTTGTATTTGCATTCATTCATTCTTAATACAAATTAAAATTTAGATTCAAATTTGCCCAATATAAACACCCATCCATTCCCAAATCAATTGCTTTATGAAGCCTACAGTGAAGTCCACATACATAATATTTTTTAGTAAAATAAGCAAATCCATCCTAATATCAGTTCCTACGTCCTACCTAAATAACATTGTAATTGCTTCCCACGCCTAACTCAAGCGAACAAGGGAAACCGTTGAAGCAATAGTTAATTTATTATTATTTTTAAATTCAATGCTTACTGATGTTCAGTTCAATCTAATTTGACTACTGCATTTTGTAGTTTTTTATATGATTCAAAATATATATGTTGTGATATTTGCTTAAATTATTATCATGGTCTACAAATATCAAAAATACTAACAAATTTACGTCGCGTTGGATAAGATTTCCGGGAAATTCTGTGTGTTTTTTATTGAATTATGGCTTCCATTAAAAAGTTTGCACAAAACCAGCTGGGTATATTTTCACGGTGCTGTAATATCACTTATAAATTTTAAAATTCAGACTTTCTCTTAATTTTCAAATATATGAAAGTTGTCATAACGAAACTCCAATGTTAATGTCGCAGTACGATGCTAGGTTTTGCTATCTATTTAGACACTGATTGTTGACATTGTCACTTCCTAATATTTCATCCGATTTTTTTAACTTAGAAGGAACGTTTTAACCCTATTTATATAAAACTTACAAACCAACAATTTAACTATTAACGGTGAATAAATTAGCATCCACTTAGCGAAACCTGTTTATTTGACGACCACAAACTTGTAATTGTATATTAGAAGAAGTTGGTAGAGATATTAAGCAAACGTTTGCCTTATTTAAGTGCACAGTTGAGAAGAGAATTGCAAGGCGAATGGGATTTGAGTTGTTGAACTTGGGCATTTGCATTTGGGGTTTATTACACTGAACGGACTGTACAATAACTTTCAATTATTTTGTTTATGATATAGTTTATTTGAATCTGGACTTGGCTAGTGCGTAAGATGTTAACCCAGTCGCAACTCATCTTGAGAAAGTAATTCTGATTAAATTGATTGCAGATTATTGCATATTTGTTTTCCTTGACGTTCACTATCTATGGTAATTAAAAACGTGACGTTTTAGTTTGTTTGCGGTGAGAATCTGAAATTTGTAACCATTGTAATTGTTTATCCATGGTCAATTTAACATTTATAGTGATACGTAATTGTTTTGTTTATGTAGTCACTAGTTATGTCAGTTAGTGTTAATTCATCAAATACCAGTAATTTTACTATATTTTTTTGTAATTACATCTATATTTTACATCATATTTATTCTATAATGTGTATTACCTTCTCAGGAAATCACATTGTTAATGACACAGAGTTGCTTCCAAAATTTCATCACTTGTTCATTTGAAGAAGTTATCCTTAATTAACTCTAAAACAACCTTGGTCTGACACACTCACTAACTATCTTGCTAGTGACAATTGTCAAAAAATCATTAAAGTTTATTGCAAAAACCTGCTCTATTGAAGAAACAGATAGTATTTTAAAGAGTAAGATTTTTAATACAAAAAAAATCAAAGAAAATGATGTTCAAACATCTTCAAGACATAGACCTGAATTAATTTTGTGGAGCCTATCTAAAAAAGTGACAATTTTCACTAGCAGGCGAGTTTTAGGGTTAATCTATTTTTCAAAAAAAATTTTTATGTTTAGTGAAAACAAATTTCTCAATTTTTTCATTCTTTCCAACATTTGTGAATTTTTTTCAAGAAAAGTTAATTTTTTAATAAAAGTAGTTTGTCTATTTCGTTTATATTTAACTGTTTTAAGTAGAAAATGTTTTTAAAAAGTCATTCAATTTAAATAGACTTGAAAAATTGAAGTTCATTAGCAATAAATTCGAAGCTTTTGCCTTGTGTATTAAAGGAAGGGACAAATTATAGATTTCATTTGTCATTTAAGGTCTGCTCTTTTGTTACTGTGAATATACAAGGTAATTAATAGGGCCAGCATTTTCAGTCCTAAAAGCTGAGATTTTTGTAAGTCCGAAAATAGTCCTTTGCGTTACAAACAGAAATATTAAAGTTGATTGTAGTACATCAGTAGAAAAATGAATATAAATAGTATTTTATTACAAGAAAATATGTAAAAAATTGAGAATAAAAAAAAACAAAAGTTAAAATTAATAGCAGTATATAAAGAGATATTGCCTTAAGTCTTTTCGTATGAAGCCTAAAGGTTTGTCTTTCAAAACTGCGTTAACTTTTGAGAAAAATCATTCGATTTCGACTGCGGTAGAGAGAGCATGTTGAACGTGTCTATTGCGATCGGAATTGTTGAAGGTGGCTGTATAACCGTTTATCGGTGCAAAACCGGTACCATTTGATTCCACAATTGCTTCAAGCATAGGCAGAGCTTTATTTCGGGATAATGTTGCCTTCATTTTTTTACTTAAAGCTGTTGAATGTGAGAAATTATTGCAGCCTTCATTTAGCAGTTGTCACGCCCTTGATGATAACATTTTACAGTTCTTTATTTCCTTTATTAGAATATAAGAAGGGAAAGCAAAATTGGCGTTTTTATCTGCAAAATACTTGATAGGAACAATTATTAGGCTAATTGATTACGTTTACCGGTTTATCATAAGGTAAACCGACAAGTCTTGGATTATGGTAAACCGACGAGTACTTGATGTCGCATGTATAAATGCTTTGCACTGTGCATTAATTTTTATGATGATTTATGATAATGTTGCTACGATTTTATTCAATAAAAGCTTAATATTTGTAAGCCTTTTATACTTCAATTTTATTGAATAAAAATTTCAACTATGAAGTTCGAATTACCTGATTTTCCTGTGGCACCTACTCCAGATCAGTGGCGGTGGTGGAAGCAAGTATTCATTGATACACTTGAGCTTAACGAAATTACTCAGAACAATGCCAAGTTGGTTCTTTTGCGTTTGAAAGCTGGACCTTCTTATCATGCTCTGCCTCTTACAGTCACTAATTTCGACGATGCTATTGCTACTTTGGGCAATCAGTTTGTAAAGCCTACTAGGGTCATTTTTGCACGGCATAAACTATTACACAATGTGCAGAAACCTTCAGAAACGGTTAGCGAATTTATTCAGAGACTTCGTGTTTTGGCTCTTGACTGTGAATGTAATGACGTCAACGCTGTTGAGCATTCACAACTTCTCATTCGCGACGCACTTGTTTCGGACATACAATCAGATCACATACGGGCACGCTTGTT
>CABFPE010000240.1:1000066-1016419 GCA_900660155.1 Hofstenia miamia
ATATATATATATATAATTCATATGTAAAATGGAATAGTAATTACAAATATGAATACGTTTTAGTGAAATTCGTTTCTGATAAAAATGGAATTTTAAGTCAGTCCATGGAACAATGTTTAATATCACCAGTATATAAGCTTATAAATGTATAAATTGCTTAATGGAGCGGACCTTTCGACATCGAGCATAAATTAAAAGGATTGAATTTCATAATTATAATTTTTGCATTGCAAGAAAATAAATACACCTTAATACGAATGAGCACATTTTGTAAATCTGACTTTTTAAAAAAAATCTGTAAGTAGCTCGTTTTTGTGAAAGTAATTACGACAACATTTTTTGGGGCTAATCAGCCATATAATTGTAGCATCTATTATTAATAGAATTTTCTTAATAAATTTTGAAAATTTCTAAACTGCTATATCTTAAGCCTCAAACAGAAATTTTCCAAGTTTTCATACACCAAGTATTGACCCGCGGGCTTGCACACAATACACAGCCTACTTTTAAATAACGTACCGATAAAAATTTTAGGCAAGATACCACGTTATCAGTATTTTTCGGTATTGTCATAATATAGCGGTATTAGTTTCAGTATTGGTATACCGCCGGACTCCAGAACTTTATACTGGTAATTTCGTTTTTTTGAACAATCAGTAATTAACTACTTATTCTAGGCAATATTGTATAACAATATCNGAAATTTTCCAAGTTTTCATACACCAAGTATTGACCCGCGGGCTTGCACACAATACACAGCCTACTTTTAAATAACGTACCAATAAAAATTTTAGGCAAGATACCACGTTATCAGTATTTTTCGGTATTGTCATAATATAGCGGTATTAGTTTCAGTATTGGTATACCGCCGGACTCTAGAACTTTATACAGGTAATTTCGTTTTTTTGAACAATCAGTAATTAAGTACTTATTCTAGGCAATATTGTATAACAATATCTATAGAATTAAACATCCAATCAAATTTGTTTTTGATTATAATGTTTTGAATCAGTAATTGAGGTATTGATTATAATCTTCCCAGTGATAGAAAAACACACTTCCTATTAAACTTAATTGCTGAATAAACAAGTGGCCGTGCATCAAAATAATGCTCGTCTGAACGCACATCGTTCAAATTAGCATAGATCAAAAAAGACGCTCCCAAATTTTGATAGATGCATCAAAAAAGCATACATCAAAAAGATGCTCGTCTGAACGCACTTTCATCAAAAGATGCGCATCAAAAGGTTCTCGTCTGAACGCACATTAAGCTGCAAGATACCCCACGACAACCTATATTGAAATTGCTTGGTGTGTATTTTGCCGGGGCATTCACACCAAAGAACATAGCTAGAAAAGCTACTGCACCATTTTAACGTGTATTTCATTATTTTAAGTGTGCATTCCATATTTTAAAATTGCATTTCATACTTTTAAATATGTCATTGAACCAGAAAAAAAGTTTATAAAATCTTAATAAGTGCTTATCGCTTTATTTGTATAGTGATTATATATATATATATATATATATATATATATGNGTGATAGAAAAACACAATTCCTATTAAACTTAATTGCTGAATAAACAAGTGGCCGTGCATCAAAATAATGCTCGTCTGAACGCACATCGTTCAAATTAGCATAGATCAAAAAGACGCTCGTCTGAACGCTCCCAAATTTTGATAGATGCATCAAAAAAGCATACATCAAAAAGATGCTCGTCTGAACGCACTTGCATCAAGAGATGCGCATCAAAAGGTTCTCGTCTGAACGCACCTTAAGGAAATTAAAGGCATTGAAAAATTGAAATCTATTAAAAGGCATTAAAAAATTTTCCTTAAGCAAAATTATATTTCTGTTACATCATGGTTAAGATATAAATTTTACAACAATGACTATACAATAACTCGTCATTAAAATAGCAATATACAGTATTTTATCCACAGCCTTTAAGATTTGTTACTTTTTATAATGTATGTTTTGTATATAATTTTTTTTGAAATTATTGAAGCTATTCAGATAAATTATAAGTTATTAAATTGTAAACATTTATCTGAATATAGAATCTCTTATCTTATCTTATCATATTGTTCTTGCATCCCAAAATGTTAAATTCTCTGCTATTTACATATTGTATTTCTCAGTTATAACATTTTACAGATACTGAAGCAGTTTATTTATAATCTCAATTAAATATGACGATTGGTAGCTTTGCTGGATAGCAAAAAGACACTCATTGTTCAAATTCTAAATTCCACATTAGAAATATATAAAAAACTATCGTGATCATCGAACTATCAATCAGGATTAGGAAAATCTAAATCTGAAATTTTTGCAGGACAACGACCATTCAGATGTCCTTTGGAATGGACTCATTGGCTATTTAATCACTCTATTTCTTATTTAAGTTCTATGCCAGAGCTGTCTGTACGATTTGAGGCACATGTAGAATCAATCATCTATGTAATAAAGGTGCCTGAAACAGCACTTGCATAATAATTCTAAACATGGTTTAGTAAACTATCATTCCAACTGCATCTTCTCTAGGCGCCAGAACTTTATACTGGTAATTTCGTTTTTTGAACAATCAGTAATTAACTACTTATTCTAGATAATATTGTATAACAATATAGATAGAATTAAACATCCAATCAAATCTGTTTTTGATTATAATGTTTTGAATCAGTAATTGAGGTGTTGATTATACTCTTCCGGGTGATAGAAAAACACAATTCCTATTAAACTTAATTGATGAATAAACAAGTGGCCGTGCATCAAAATAATGCTCGTCTGAACGCACATCGTTCAAATTCGCATAGATCAAAAAGACGCTCGTCTGAACGCTCCCAAATTTTGATAGATGCATCAAAAAAGCATACATCAAAAAGATGCTCGTCTGAACGCACTTGCATCAAGAGATGCGCATCAAAAGGTTCTCGTCTGAACGCACCTTAAGGAAATTAAAGGCATTGAAAAATTGAAATCTATTAAAAGGCATTAAAAAATTTTCCTTAAGCAAAATTATATTTCTGTTACATCATGGTTAAGATATAAATTTTACAACAATGACTATACAATAACTCGTCATTAAAATAGCAATATACAGTATTTTATCCACAGCCTTTAAGATTTGTTACTTTTTATAATGTATGTTTTGTATATAAATTTTTTTGAAATTATTGAAGCTATTCAGATAAATTATAAGTTATTAAATTGTAAACATTTATCTGAATATAGAATCTCTTATCTTATCTTATCATATTGTTCTTGCATCCCAAAATGTTAAATTCTCTGCTATTTACATATTGTATTTCTCAGTTATAACATTTTACAGATACTGAAGCAGTTTATTTATAATCTCAATTAAATATGACGATTGGTAGCTTTGCTGGATAGCAAAAAGACACTCATTGTTCAAATTCTAAATTCCACATTAGAAATATATAAAAAACTATCGTGATCATCGAACTATCAATCAGGATTAGGAAAATCTAAATCTGAAATTTTTGCAGGACAACGACCATTCAGATGTCCTTTGGAATGGACTCATTGGCTATTTAATCACTCTATTTCTTATTTAAGTTCTATGCCAGAGCTGTCTGTACGATTTGAGGCACATGTAGAATCAATCATCTATGTAATAAAGGTGCCTGAAACAGCACTTGCATAATAATTCTAAACATGGTTTAGTAAACTATCATTCCAACTGCATCTTCTCTAGGCGTCATTATTGATAATAAGTGGAAATTTGCATTATCACTTCTTCAAGTATATAAGAAATGCTATTAGATCATGTCTTTCACAAAGTTCTTGTGTTAATGTTGTCTTAAATCTGGTAATCTCTCGATCAGACTGTTAAATCGCTCTAACTAATAAAATAATAAAATAAAGGAATTAAATATTATGTGTGAATTAAACAAAACAAGGCACACTTAAAACTTGAATTTATGCAAATAAAAAATATAAAGAACTATCAAACAAAGATTAAAAATTTAAATTCTGAAAAATAAACGCAATTGTCTTTTACGAAATCTTGAAAGAACACGATCGAAGTAATGTACCCTGGCATCCTTCTTACCTGAGTTATTAACTATGTAAATATAAAAATTATATTGGCATGACTGAATGAATTCAAACTCTTCCCAGGACAAACTGAAAATTTCTTTACTCGATTGAGTGGTTGATCTGACTTCAATGAACTTAAGCGGATTATTTGCGAGGTCTCGAACAACGATATCATAGGGCAAACCCGTTTCCTTCTTTTCATTTACCCAATCAACTTTCTGATCTAATGAGGAACTGGAACATAAGATATTCTTAACAAGTTCTTCACCTAAAAGTAAAATTGGAAAGAATTTCAATTTTAACCGTATTCGCATCAGAGATGGAATCGGGTTCGGGTCGGATCGATTCGAGTTTTTGAAAGGAAAACGGGTTCAGTTCGGGTGAAAAATTTTTTTTTCGTAAGTTTAATAAGACATAATAATAATAATAACATTGTAATTTTTTGTGATCATTGTAATGTGTATAATGTCAAGGACATTTAAACTTGGTGTTATATTGTTTACCGAACAATTAAGTTGGATTAAAAAGGACTAACTCGTATCAGCGCGTTTATAATGGTAAGAAGATGATTGCTAATTTTAAAAGTAAACTAATCAGCAGCCCGAATGGCTTGAACAAAAAATAAAAACTAAGGTTTTGGAGTTATAAGCATTTATCATTCATCTGCAAGTATTTAAGTTTGTCATGAATGAATTATCTTCTGAAATAAAAAGATGTCCATTTCGATTTGTTTTTAACACCTGGTCGACCTAAGAAGAACTTTTATTTTGGTGGGCTTACTGTAACAGGAAAACGCTCCTCACTTGCAGCTGAGACCATAGAAGCCTTAGAAATGCTAAATTCTTTTTCAAAACATCAAAAAGGTTTAATTTTAAATACACATTTAAATAATTATAATTCTTATCACATCGGCTTCAGGTTTTAAAATCTCAACACGATTCCACCTCTGATTCGCATTCATCATCGGACACGGGCCAATGTTACTGCTGAATTGTGGGCGAGGCAAGGCCAGGCAAATATTTTCAGGTGTATACAGCGAAATAACTTCAAATTAATTTATAATAGGGGCCTACTTCTTATACTTGTAGAAAAGGTCAAAGTTAACTTAAAATGAGTTGGCATACTATATGATTAAACACGGTTGTTAATTTCGTTTATGTTGAACCTTTATTGCAGTTTATCATGCGGGCAATGATGGTCAACAAATCTTAAATTTTGGCCGCGAAGGACGGGTTAACAAATATTACTGTGGCGCCACAAGATAGACTAACAAAAATTGAATTTCGTTCACTTATGATCACATTCGAAGATATTTTATAGTTCCTGGATCATCCAATCATATAACCTGAGAATAATCGAAAATTCGACTCGACAAAAATATTCTAGTCGAATCAAGTTCGAATATTCAACTTGAATTGAGAATCAGAACAACATACTCAAGTGAAGTCAAAATTAATAAAAAAAGACGCAAACTTTGAAAAATGTGAAAATTGTGGATTGCTTTTCATTAATTTTGTCAAACACAGGTATTTTTCTCCATTTTACGTTTTTTCACTTTCTTTGGATGCTCCAAAATTCTGAAATGAGTCATATTAGAAAAAAGTGTAGTTTTAGAGTTTATTCGGGGCGAATCGCGAATATGATGAAGACATTCGAGTAAAAACAAAAAACGATGTTCGCAGAGTGCTATACAATCAAATTAAAGAGTGTAAAGTTTAACAGAATTATGCTTAAAAATAAAGAAAAAATTACCCCATCTCCCATGCGCAAGTGTTGGCTGTGATGGATCTGTAGCTGACTCCATTCTATTAGGCCAAACCTTTTCTTTTATGGACTCGAAATCAAGTTCGTGTAAATGAACTCGAATGTTTTTAAGTTTCACAATTGGGTTTTCACTGGATACTAAAATAACGGTTTTGTGCACATTATAGATTATAATACACACTCCAAAAAAATTAATAAAATCGTGTGATGCAAATATTTGATGAATAGCATTAAAATCAATAACTCAAATTTATTTAGAGTTTGCATTTTTATAAAAATTTACATGATTGTGTCATTTTCAAACAATCAATTTTCGGCTGTACATGTTTCCTCAATGAGTAGTTGAGTAAGTTTGTCTGTGTGTTTGAATGACCTGTTTACTTTACAGAAAGAAATTCAAATTAATACAATTTACGATAAATAGATCCCAAATAAAAGTTGACTGACAATCATATTTTAAAAAGCTTATGAATTTGAAATCATGCACTTGATAATCTATTTCGAAATGCTTAGTGGAGAACAAATCGCATTTGAAAATAGATTTAAAATTGAAAAAAAACATACTCGAGTCAAAATCGATTAATATCGGAATAAATATTGTTAGTACCTTGGATATTAAATGCTACCAACAGTGTCGCCAACTTTAATAAAAAAATTAAAAACAATTCAATTTTTTAAGGTCATTTAAAAAAAATATGATCACTGCCCAATCTTCTTAACTTTGAGAATCATTGTAAAAACTAAGCTAATTCTGGTAACTTGCTAACTATTAAAGTAAAAAGAACAAACCCTGAAGTAAATTGGAAAAAATCAAAGCAACTTAGGAAACATAATTTCATTCAATTTATCGACTTAAACATTTTGTCCAGACCGGAGCAGATTTACTATGATTTACATGGCCCGGTATATCTACTTCTAACTCAACACTAGCAGTGAGCATACTGTCACTATTTAGCTCTTAGCAGGTAGAACCAACTAAATTAATTTTAATTGAAAATGATTCAAAACAAACAATTCTGATGGCAAATTTTAAAACATTGAAGTTCTTTCGACCTTAATCTACCAGCGATTTTACTATTTTGGAAACAAGATAATCATTTTTAATAAAAAACTGAGCTATACGTTTAAGGCCAACTGCTCTTAGCAACAACGCGGAAATGACGTCCCACCCTCTATCACAATACTTCTCAAATTGTGTTTGCAAAAATTCCCCTTTATTAATTCACTTGATTACGCACTGACACATATTCACGTGCACATTTCAGTCATGACTAGCCAATTCAGTAAGTACTCTTTCATTTTTGAGTTATATAAGTAAGCCCTTTTGCAGGGGCGTACGTAGGTCAGAGAAGCATGTTAATCTCACTTTCTTAAAAAAAACTAAGCACATATTGGATGCTTTTTTGGTTTAAAGTACATTAAAATATACAAAAAATACCAATAGTTCTAGGGTCCAAGTGCGTAGAGAGGTTTGATATCGTCGGTTCCAACGACGATGAAGAAACGGCAGATTCTTTGCTAAGGTGTAAGTTTAAAGTAGCTGACGCAACGCCACTATTGCTGTTTGCCTCTTTCTGAGTCGTAGCTTTAGATCTAATATCACAAAGTGAGTTCCTAGGGCGCGTATCTGCTTCTTCCTGGCGAGCAAATGAGCTTGCAACGTTGATTTCAGAATCAAAAGGGCGTAGAATTGAAGAGGATACATAGGTACTATTGGATACTGGCATTATCCTACTGTCCGCTTCAACATTCATTCTTGCCTGTTTCGCTACAATAGAGGAAATAGTTTACAAAATTAAAGTATATACCAAATATATATAATTTACAAGTTTAAAACTAACTATGATTGAGGAAAAAGATTCCTTCTTTCTGAAACAAAGTGTATGTAGGACTAATTAACAAAATATAATACAATTTTACATTCATTCAAACCTTGATGCAGAACATCGTCCTCCCACTGTTGGAGTCTTTTTGGAGGCGTAGGCATTTTCAAATCGCTAACAGTATAATTACGGTGCTTTGATCTGTGTCCTAGAAAAACCTTATTTACAATAAATTCATTCACACAAAATAATAAAACAAAATATATTTCATTATTAACCTTAAACAGCCTGGTGATTTTTAAAAATTTTTCGTGATCCTATAACAAAAATTTTAAACGCTTATAGCTCAAAAACTATTAATGGTGTATTCAATCTGAAATCACCACATGATAAAGGAGTCTCCTTATTGTTTTTCGTCTTGTCCCATCGAAGCATGCCGTTACGAGAAGTCTCCGGTCGCAGGGGCCTTCGGCACCGCGACCACTGACTTTGCGCACGGCACGGCTCAATGTGTTTGGAATATCTTTCCACACATCAAGAAACAGTCAAAGTTCTTTATTGCCTCCAGGGGCTCAAAGCCTTCTAAATGCATTAACACTTAGTATGGAGGGAATTTAAATCCTTTTCAAAAATTCGAAAATCTCTAAGAAAACTTGTTAATATATTCAACAATCTCTGCCACAGCAATAAGCTTTAATAGAAAGTTTCAACATTGCATTAATGTATGTTCCTCAATGGACCTGCCCATACCCCCAGATTTTCAAATTTGGATATAGGCTTGGAGAAAATTCTTTGTAAATGTGGAAAAACGGCTTTTCCTTTAAAACGGACGCTAGGCTGTTTAAGGTTAACATCGGTTTATAACACTCTACATTGATCTTCAACCAATTTCACAATAGTAAATGATTAAATAAACCTCACACATGTCAATAGAAGTTATTGGCATATATGAAGCAATAGTGGATATTGTTGTTTGAAATACCCACAGTTTATTGCAAAAAAGTCGGAATTGTTTTGATATATGCTTAAAATAGAATAGCAAAACTGCATGTTTCTGTAGAAAAAAAACTAAAATTCAAACCTTGATGTATAAAGTCATTCTCCTGATGTTGAATTCTTTCATGATGGTTATCGGACATTGATCGGTGTCCTAGAATCAATTCGATTACAAAAATATTCTTGGTGAAAAAAACATTAAATCAAAATATATTATTACTCTAAAACAGAAAAATTCAATATTAGCATATGATATATTACTTTTATTATTAAAAACGTGTCAAAAGTACTTGTATGGTTTGGTGATTGATTCCTTAGCGGAGGCCATGGAATGCAGGTTCTTTGACGGGCATTGTCGCGCTGAGTATTTGTTGTTGTTTTATATACATCTCCATGTTCTTGATATGATTTCAGCAATAGCTGTTCATGGGCAATTGTTTCTAAACAATCAATTAATTTACAATGTCGAGAAATCGATTTACCTGCTGAATAGGACGGTTCCGAAACATTCCAAGTTTTTTCCTCACCATTTAAACTTCCAAGTTTAAACATACAACGAAATGTTGAAAGATCTTTGGTACTTTGGAAATATGGAATCAGTGCATGTAAAAAAAGTTCAATGCTTTCTTCAACTTTGAGTTCAGAACAGCTAAATTTAAAATAGCTAATATTTGATATTTATAGTACAATCTAGAAAATTTGAATTTCTTGTAAATATTCCTAGTTGACCCATATTACTGAAGATGCACAAATATGATCGATAAGTTAATGACTAATTACTAGGATACATTATTTCAGAATAAAAGAAAGGAGGTCTTACAAATACTCGGGAGATTTTGGCTACATTTCAAAAATGACATTACCATAATCAGAGAATGGATATTTTACAAAACGACTACCAATGCTGTTCATCATTTGTTCATAAGTAAATTCGTATGCATTTATTTAAATGTAAGTTCAGAAAACTGAAGGGCGTGGGCCTATAGTAATATACAAATTGATAACAAGGTAAAAAATTTTCTACAAGCATTGGACGTTTTTACAATTACAGCATCTGATTAACTAAGTGCACAGGTTTTCCATATCAATTTGTTGAATGGCAAACTTAAAGTTTTCATAAAACAAAAGGTTTCATGATTTCACCTTCGCATATCAAATAGAACATGCAGTTTATAATTTTGGATAACAATCTAGTTATCTAGTTTGATAGCAAGCGTTAGATGTAACATGGTTATAGCTTAGGTCATACTTGGCTATCCAGATCGTAACCTGTTTTTTTTAAATTCTCAATGCTTTTCATTTCCTTTCTGGATGGCATCCAAGACTGGCACACAAAAAAGAATTGAGCTTCAATCAAAATAGTATATTATTAAATCCCATACATTTGCAAAAAGAAAGTATAAATAAATAAATAATTGACTCTAATAAGAGGTGTAGACCGCCGGTATTTACATCATATGGTTGCTGGTGTGCTTAAACAGTCGGCGGTGCGGCTCCACCGACTACATTAAATACAAAGTGAAATTGAACTGTACATTATTTTTTATCACATTGTAATTTTAAATTCAGAAAATTGACGGGGAAATGTTAAATTGGTGATCGCTTAATGTCAATCTGACCAGACTTCAAACTTTGCTAACACTAACACAAAATTTTGGCTGAAAACGCGCAATCTGTAACTATATATGTATTATATACTTTGTTTGCTCTGACGCAACTGCAGCCGAGCTTTAGCCCCTCTAAAGGCTGTCTTACCTACACGAATTAATCGGCCCGATTAAGTCGGGCCAAATAAATCGTGTAGTTAAAACGAAGCTCCAACTTTTTCACCAGACTTTGTCAGGAATTTGTGGAATGCAAAACTTGTTTTTTCTTAGCTACACGATTTAATCGGCTGGATTTTGTCGGATGGATCCGTTTTAACTACCCAACTAAATCAGATCCACTTTTTGAATTTATACATATTTGCATAGTCAAGATTTAATGTATGAACGTTTTAAGCTTGATATTTAGTAAAATAAGTAAATAATTTTTTCATATTGATTTGAATAAATGTACGCTTTTTATTCATTAAATATGCTGTCACAAAGGGGCATCATAAATACAAATCGAGTACTACCGACATCTAGAAAATATTAGCTGCAATGGATAGGAAACAAACAGAAATAATGTATCCATATTGTTTGTGGATTATGTTAACCATCGTCCGGCGTAAGCCTAAAACTTCAACTGTTGGTGTATGGGGTGTTTTTAGTCAGCCCTTGCAAATTTTGAGTTTTGACATTTGAATTGTAGCTGCTTCGATGCAAAAACCTTGTTATGGTTTTGAGAAAAGTCATTGGATTTTCTAAGTTATAAAATTTGATAATAACTCAAATGATGATTATGTCAATCTGTATCAGATGAATAGGTCAATATTTATGATCCACAGGAATTATCTTATCAGAAAACGTAATGCAAGTGTAGAATGAGAATGTAAAATCAGATATGATTTAATTCTAATATCAATTACGTATTCTGAAATAAGGGTCCAATAATTCATATGCAACATCAAGAAGAAACCGCCTTCGAAAATGTTTAGTACTTCCACATAATTGAAGCGAACGATAAATTACACAGCCATTTAATAGTGAAACGTCGATTACATTGATGAAAAATTTCAATAGCCATCAACATGATAATTTCCCACTTCGATAAAGCCTGATCATTTGATCCATTTTGTCTGTTCCTCCTTTTGAATCATTGTAAAAGTTGACAATTTCAGGGATTGCGTTTATGTTGATTTCTGCAGATGTGTGCATTGTTGATAGTAGCAGCGCAGGTTTCTTTCCTTTATCATAGTATGACATGTTTTGACCTTCGGAAGAAAATATATGGAGGACTTTTTCTCGCATCCATTGACAGATTTAGCATGGGGTGGAATATCACGACGGCTTGAACGCAAGGTACCAACAATAGTTCTTCCTTTTTTCACAAATTTACCGCTTGTGAACTAATTATCAATTGTCAGGTCAAAACCTTTATCCAAAAATGGTCGTATAAGTTTCATAATCACTGCTTCTGGAATAGACACACCACGCTTTTCCTCTTCATTTAGTCTTTTCACTAATATACGGCAAGCCATTCAAAGGAAACTCAGTAGAAGATTCATTCAACCACATTATTTTAACCTTATATAGGTCGGGTTTGCTTGTAATATGAACATGAAATCTCAAACGTCCGTGAAATTCAAGCAACTGCTCGTCAACAGTTAAGCTAGTTGAAGGACTATAATACACTATCAAACTGCGATTGAAAATTTCCCTATGTCTCTAAATGGTTGAAAAGGATCTTCACGATCACGTCTAGTACGATCATCAAATTGAAAGAAGCATATTTGTTTGAAACGTTGGCATGACATTGTCCTCTAAATGTAGGTAGACCATGTCTGTAACTCAATTGAGACTCTAAGTCCACTTGACGAGACCGATATACACCATACCAGATATTTAGTCCTATGAAGGCATTAATCTCACTACTTGTAACAGGAATCCATCGTAATTTATTGGAGGGATTCCGGTTGTGAAATGCTACAATGCGCCTGGCCTCAATATTTGTAAACCGAACAGTGTGATCCAGTAATTCGTCAGTGAATAAGAAAAAAGCAGCCGATGGGTATTGAGGGTTCACTACAGGCTTGACATCTTGACGTGAAAGAAACACATTCCTTAGTGTAGCTCTCTTAGGATAGTGAACCTCCGGCATAATTTTACATTCACGACAGTAAGGGGTCTGTAAGTCACTTAATGAGATTTACATTTCTTCGTCATTGCTCGAATCATCCAAATTATCGAAATCTATAAGATACTCATCGTTAACAGAATCAGTTCCATCTTCAAGGGAAACTTCAACATAAATTTCAACGTTCTCACTATGTTTATCAGTAGCCTAAGGGTCAACATCGTCTAAATTATCAGTCAATCCCTCATTGTCGCTTATTTATTCTTCCTCCAGTAGCATTCGAAAATTTGCCTGCAATGCAGCAAGTCGTTTGGGTGGTCGACAAATACACATGATAATGAGTAAAAATTGCAAATAGACAGAATCTGTCTAATTTTATCAAGTTGCTACCGATTATGCAAACAATGATATCCTCATTACTACTCATAGAACGATTTGAAAAAGTTAAATTACCAAATTATATAAAGTTTATTCAAATAAAGAAGATGCTATTTCCAAATGAAAAATTAGATAATCTTCTACAAAATATAAGTTATTTATTTGTGGGGTGACTAAAATCACCCCAAACGCCCTTCGACCTATAAATGTCCAAAAATATGATTAAACAAAAACAAGACATCACAAATTAATCTAAAACGTAGTAAAGTCATGAAATTTGGTGTCCGTTCAGCCTTTTTTCTGATTTTTAAGGCCTGTCTTAACTACACGATTTGATCGGCCAGATTCAGTCGGGCCGATTAAATAGTGTAATTAAGACGCAGGTCTAACTTTTTCACTGAATTTTTCAGGAATTTGTGGAATGCAAAACTAGTTCTATTTTAACTACACAATTTAATCGGCCCGACTTATCGGCCAGATTAAATCGTGTAAAGACGCAGCCCCAATTTTGATGGGCGAAAAAGTTGGAGCTCCGTCTTAACTACATGATTTAATCGGCTGGACTTTGTCAGATAGTTCTGGCTTAATTCCCCAACCAAATCGGCTCGACTTTTTGAATTTATGCATTGAAAAATAAATTTTTAATCTAATTTAGACTTAAATATTTAAATAAATATTATAGGTTCACATGGACAAGATTTAATGTATGAACGTCTTGGCTTTTATAAAATAAGTAAATAATTTTTTCGTATTGATTTGAATTAATTTACGCTTGTTATTCATTAAATATGCTGTCACAAGTGGCATCATAAATATAAATCGAGCATTACCGCCATTTAGAAAATATTTGACTGAGGTTCAATGACTGCAATTAATGGGGGACGAAACAGAAATAATTAATCTATATTGTGTGTGGATTGTGTTAATTTTTTGGATTTCAGTATAAAGCATGTGCGTCTTAGTAATATATTTATATTTAAATACATATTATGTGTGTTTCTTTACATATATATATATATAAATATATTTCCAAATTTGTTAATAACATAATAAATATAGACAGAAATATTCAAATATATGATTTGATTTATGTGTTCAATACGCAGCATATTCTTAGTACAAGCTTAAGTTAAGATTTACAGTTTAAAAAATTCTATAAATGTGAAAATTAATAAGTGCGAGTAATATAAATAAGTTACACACATGTTAATGCGCTAAAATATATTGATTTAAATAATGTGAAATCATTCAAATTGTTAGTTATAATTTAACTACCCAAATTTTAAAAATCAATTATTTACATTCAAAAGTCTTGACTACATTGGAGAAAGCTGAGTAGAAATTCAATTGTTTTCTCATCTTATCAAAGGATTTTATAAGATTATAGCATGCTATCTATTAAATATGATTTCAGAAAACTTGGATTTCGAAATCATAACAATGGCATGTGTAAATGCCAATTGCGTGTGTTACCAATAATAAAGAGATAGTAAGTTTAACAGTAATTATCAGAGACCGGATTTTAGGTGCTAAAAAGGACCACTTTAGATAGCAACGAAAACATATTTAGATATAATTAAAGTATGAAATAAAAGTTTTTTCATCGACTTCTCAAACAAATTGTGATGTTTGTTGGTAAGGATTGCGTTGTAAGAGCTAAACCTATCCTCAACGTCAGAAGCAACAATTGGGGCTTCCTTGAAGAAACAAAGTCCGTGGAAGCCCATTCAGAAGCCCGATATTCACCCAAATTGCAGTGTTTCCACAACACATTGAAGCTGCTTTATGCGGTCGTTTTTCTCCAGAACATAATGGAGCTTTTGATTGTCCAAATCATATAAAACCGACGAACTAATCGAATTTAAAATCGACAGTGACTTTTGTAAACTGAGGCGGCCTGGCAGACTGGTAATACCTTGAAGTAGATCTCCGTAATTGGCGAGTATATATGCTAGCTGCGCCTCCACAATCTCGTGCCTGTTTTGGAGAGTATCCTGAAATCAGAGGCGCACCCAGAGGGGGGGAACTGGGGGAACGTTCCCCCCCTCAACAGAGCAGAGCTGATTGCATTCCTCATGAAATATTTGTCTGGAACCAGTGGCGTAAGCAAGGTGTGGAATGTCTCTCAGTCAGATTTTCAAAACTGCCTTTGACTGGTTAAATAAAAATATTTTCGGTAAAAGATATTAAAAAATTATAAAATAAGATGATGAAATGCATTTCTTAGAGTCGAATTCATCAATATTTCCAAAGAATTTGAGGGGCTTCGTCCCACTTTTGGTTACTTATGGCGAAGATATTCCCCTGGTGTAAAACCCTGCTCACTGCCCTACCTATAATAATCATAGTATATAATATGTATTGGTCCTTTTCTATGTCTGCAGGGGTAGACAATATTAAATTGATGTTGCAATTAATGCAATAATTGGAAATTAATTAACCTATTGAATACTTTACAAATTATTGAAATATATAAATTATTTATGATTCACTTAAATCTTCCTGAAATATGTAATCAATTTCTGATTCCAGAAGCATTATTATCCTGTCTAGTAAAGTTATATAGTATTGGCTGTTGAGTGTACTGCTCAATTTGATGACCAAAAAATATATCATGCTTCTACCACCCAATTCAATGTTTTATGTATATTGAAGGCTTAACATTAACCTTATTTCACACCATTGTGACATTCTGTCGGACACCTCATCTTGTCATGTCAAACCTAAAGAAATTAAACTATGATCACAGCGTTTACATAAGGTATCTATGGCAGAACCAAATTTCCCATTAGCAATATCTAACTTTTGATTTTCTAGAACAATTTCTTTTTAGTGCTAACAGATGTTTGATTTTTATTGACACCAAACTAGTTAACTTATCATTTTTGATCTAATATTTTCATTCTAACTATTGCCAAAAATTGGAAATAATCTATTGTCTGAAACAAAAACTAAAGTAAAAAAATCTATTTGTAGGGTTCCAATTAAAAATTGCATACTCCTGCGTGCCTGTAATTTATGACGAGGAGCAAATAACAGCGCTACTTAAGTGAAACTAGGCAATTTTGAATGAAATTTGGACTAAACATTTGGAAAAGATAGGTTGAAATTGAACAAATAGACCACAGTTTTAGTGAATGCTATATAATTTGTTTAACGTTTTGAAATTGTATATTGAAGAACTGAATTTATTATTTTCAATTCAGTGTCCAGATTTCATTGATAATTTCTATTCTAAGATACCTTACTTTGATCTAGCAAGTCGCAATATTGTAGAAAACCTCCTAAAAAATCTCATGAAAATATGCAGAATTGGAATTAAATGGGTTGTTGTGGATTCATGCTGGGCAGGGATTGGCCTAAATTTTTTGATTAGAGTTATTAAAGTCTAAGACGGTAAGAAATATCTAGAGATCACCTTACTACAAATTGAAAGACGTGTTTCCTATTGAAATTTGGAACAGTAAACAGTGCATCAGCCTGTATTCGAAACTCGCCTCACCCATTGCTCTAAGGAACAATAAGTGTGTTACCCAGCCTAATAATGGTTACATTGGTGAGGTGTAGGGGATATAATTCATTGTTAGTAATTGATAACATAAACATT
>CABFPE010000240.1:1044477-1071349 GCA_900660155.1 Hofstenia miamia
CATATACATATATATATATATATATATATATATATATAGTACATATTGAATGATTATGTATACTTATACTTTTTTCGCAATTTGAAATTGTTAACAACATTGGTTTCTTCAAAAACTTTGTGTTTAATCACATCCAATTCCCTCTTTATATTTTTTTCAACTTCCCATGTCATCAATTTTCTAATATTGTTGTCCATTTTAGTTGCTTCTTTATGGCCCCTAGTGCAAACCTAAAATAAAACATCACTAATTAATGCCATATCAGACATTTGAAAACAAAGAAACTTTTTTAAATATATTTCTTGGAATTCGTTAGCTGTGTCATACTATTAGGACTGTCAGAGCTGAAACATGCTCTTTGCTTACAAAAAACATTTTTAGCAGAAGCAGCAGATATTAGTGTTCAGGCTAAACTGGAAAACATCCATTTTTCTGCTTTCGTTTGGGAATAATGACATTTCGTCACCATACAGACATCTACAGTAATCAAAGCTCTATGGGATGGTCTAAAACAAGCAAACTAATACGATTTTAACACATTTTGACTGTCAATATTTCTGTAAACTGAGTGCATTTATGGAGACAAATTTCATAGGGGAATAGGATAAAAACTAAATCTCTGATAAAAAAATTCATTTTAAATTGGATTTTACATTATAAATATGGATCCAGGTGCTAAAAGTTAAACTATAAAAAATAATCTGATACAAAAAATTACAGTTTCATTGAATTTTATGTCTTGTAGTCGATTGATGTTTTCTATTAACTTCTTGAATTTCTCCAGCGCATATGGATTACCACCGCCAACCAAATAAACCAATTTCTGACAAATTTTTTTTGATCCTACAACAGATTTTAACGCAGTGAAACGGGAAACCTAACTCCTCATTAATGGCAGACAAAAAATTTAGGGAGTCAACGCATCCCAACTTTTTCACAATGCGCCCGTGTCTCATTAAGTTGGGTGATGTTTTTACGGAAAGACAACCCCACTCTGGGAACGATGCCAGCAAATCAACTAGTTCTAAAACAATGAGAACACGATCACACGAAAATAAATGAAATTTTAATGCAACTACATTTATTTTCGATTACAATTCCAATCTATTCTTCTACACCTTTCCCAAACTTTCAACTAATCTTTGCGAAAGCATGTTATCGTTATAAATTTTGTAAGCCACACAATGTAAAATGTGTGCATAGCATGTAATGTGAATTTTTGATCCTGTAATCAGCCTCTTCGAGGTTATATAAAAATTCTCCCACTCTTCGTAAATTTTCTTAAAGCCTTTAAGATTAAATTGAAGGCAGAAATGCGGAATTGACAGAAAGCGTACTAAAATTTGGAATAGTTATCTTAAAAGTTGAAGAAGATATCGACGCAAAATGCATGGATCATTAAAGGCTATTATTGTTTTTGTTACTCACTCAGTTGATTGCCATTTAACTCCATTTGCTTCAATTTATTGTAGTGTGCACCTTATTATATTTTCAGGCAGCAAAACGTTTGATTTATGCCTTTAAATGAAATTGTACAGCACTCCAAAATAGCTTAAAAAAGTTGGAAAAGAAGTTGCTTGATTTTATTGACATACCTTTAAATCACTTAGATTGTTATTGTAAACAGTTCTAAACAGTTTGTAAAGAACTTAATAATAATAATGATGTCGTTTATTTATTCATGATCTATACACATACTTGATAGTTAAAAAAAATTGGCACAAATTGGTATCTATTGATTTCGTTTAATTTCCAATTTCAATAATTCTCATATAAATTTTCCTCGTACTGTAATGGGAGACGCGCAGGAATTAGGTAGTCTAGCCACACTTCACCGGAAGGTGGGTCAAAACGAAAAAAACGACTCCTTAGTGGAGTGCATTTTTAGTAACTACAAGGTCCCTAGTCATATATAAATATATCTTCAAAATCCTCATTGAGCTGTTTTCGAGAAAATCATAGATATCGGAATCATGCACAAAACGCATATTTTTTCGTCACCAAAAATGCATACATAATATTTTTAATGAATTCCAGGATGCTTAGCAGCATTATATGACAAGTAAGTCTCGCAATTGTAATGAATTAGATGTCTATGATCTTCGTGTGTCAGCGAAAGGTATATGCGCAATTGAATTTATCTGATAATTCAAATGTGATTTTGAATTCAAATCATTGAAACTTTGAAATAGGCTAACACAGAAGCATATGTCATTCTAGATCATGTCATCCTGCCATGCCGAACTTTCTCCCAATCATGATGAAAATCGGCAAAGAATCTGGCAAAACTGAAGAGCGGAAGCCAGTGATATTTTGCAAAGACGTTCCTGGATTTATTGACATGATTTGCTATCAGCGTGATATCAATCAGGATGAAGCCCTATTCAAGATTGGAATTGATTTGAATTTATCAAATTTTTCGTCAACATTTATGAAAAGAACGACATTTCGATGCCCCGGAAACTAATTGATTGGATCATGCTGGATACCAGTTTAAAAAGGCTCGTTCTCCTTGCGATTGCTTATCATGTCGACGAAACCTATGAAAATGTCAGATACATCATGGAACTTTTGATGATCAAAAATGGTTGATTTCAACTATTTTTGCGCTGTCGACTTGAAAATGGCAAATATTTTATGTGGCTTACAAAGTCATTCAAGCACATTTCCTGTCCGTACTATGGTTGCCCGAAGATCAACTTTTCCAATGAGCGCCTTTGTCGCTCTTTTCACCTGCGAACGATTTGTGACATAAAGCAGTAAGCAGATGATTACACCCGCACACGACTCAAGTACAACCCACAGCCGTCGGCGAAGGACCATAAAAGTTGCGTCCACCATCCAATCATTCAAGCTGGGAATGAAGAGATTGTGATCCAAATAGTTCCTCCACCAGAACTGCATCTACTGCTGCGATTCACGAATAAACTTTTTAAAAAGCTGCAAAAGCGCCATCCAGAAGTCGCTGCTGACTGGTTAAATGAAATTGGTATGACTCAATAAAATTACACGGCGGGAATTTACTGTAAATATGTGCAGGCGACTGTTGAAACGCATTGACAGCTTGTCTGTGATTGCAGAAAGACATCAAAGAGAGGAAGAGATTTCATTGTTCGCATCAGCTCTTCATGAGTTGAACTATGTGATGGATCAAGCTTTTGGGAAACAGCTGGATGATAATTTCGAAATTTCCATCAAAGGATTCCAAGCAGCGTACATGAAGATCGGTCTAAGTGTGACCACAGCTGCACACATCGTGTTTATACATCTCAAGCAATTTTGTAAATTGAAAAAAGCAAGTCTCGGTTCATTCAGTGAACAGGCATCAGAAGCCGTTCATTCAGGCTTCAGTGCAATGTGGTTCTCAGGCGGCAAAGTGAGCGAGTCTCACAACGACTTTCCTAGAAATTTGCTGGATTGTACAGTGCAGTATAATTCTCGACATTTATAAAGAATGAGTTCAGTGTGTAGTAGTGTCGATTTATTCCATTGATGCAATCAATAAAAAGTAAGTGAACAAGTAGTTTTCTCTATATTTCTGGGTAAACAGTGATATCTTAACATGGAACACTGTCATCATTGGTTATGCATGTAATTGGATATGATATTGATTTAATGATTATTGAAATCAAAAACATCATGGTAGTGATATCATAACCATGCTCTAATTTATTCATTTGATTTGAGTTTGAGCACATTTATTCGTCGATATTGCATAATATGTTGAATATTATTTTATAAGTAGCATGTAAATTACGTATCTAGCCCTTTATGATGTCTATGACCTTTGTAATTTAGTATTTTTCCCTTGTATGAGCTCCACAGAATGATAAGTGACAAAAAAAGCAACTTAGCTGTCATATAATGCTGCTAAGCATCTTGGAATCCATTAAAAATATGATGTATGCATTTTTGATGAAGAAAAAATATGCGTTTTGTGCATGATTCCGATATCTATGATTTTCTCGAAACAGCTCAATGAGGATTTTGAAGATATATCTTACATATGGCTAGGGACCTTGTAGTTACTAAAAATGCACTCCACTAAGGGGTCGTTTTTTTAGTTTTGACCCACCTTCCGGTGCAGTGGTTAGCGGGCGGCTTCCGACATTGCTTTTTGAAAAGGGCCATAGGTGCTTGCACCTACAAATGAACAATAATGTAATACATTGCATATTGACTTCAAAAATCAAAAAAATGTGTTTCGTGTCAACAACGACTTGATATAACGTAGAACATGTACCCTTCGAGATGCTTTGCTTATGACATAATTGATGTGCTTGCTCCATTTTATGAATTTCAATTATTCTATTTACATAAAACAGGTTTCTTTCGTAGTAATTGCTAAGTATGTTCTATTTCTTCATTCAATGCTGTGTTCTTAGACATTATATTTAATATAAGATATTATTTTAAACACTTAATTGTTTATAAATTTGATTAAAACTTGTTAAACTTGCATATTTAATATAGTTCGTGGTTTATAATGATTACAAACGAAGCTAAATTTTATATGAATAAAATTGTGTGATGATATTTTACTATCTTTAACAAATGAAAACTTAATTAATGATTATATTCCATTTCAAAGAACAAAAAATATTATAAAGTTTACTTTGACTGTAGATTCATGAGCTAGCTGTCATCAAAATAATCTCCACCAGTAACTACCTTTGCAAATATTGTTGTATCAAAACTAGTAGTCATCAGTATAAGGATAAGGATTAGAACTGTGAGCATCAATCTTCGTAAATGGGAAATCAACTTTACTTGCATTTTTATTTGATTTAAGTTTGCAAATGTGGGAAATGTTTACCATCTATTAAAATATAGCAATTGAAGTTTATATGGACTGTCAATGTACATTTCTTAAATAAAAATCTATTATGTTGAAAATCCTCATGCCCTGCAATTTATATTGATTGTTCTAATTTACATTAACAGTTTTTATTGAAAAGCATTGCTAAATTCCCTGATTAAATTCTAGCGATTAAATGGTAGAAATTATAGAGAAATTTTCTCCGACCCTTCCCTAGTAAACAGTTTTAAGCTACTTGAATTTCTGATTTGCACCCTTCCAGACCTTAACGTCGCGTATCACAACCATTTAAACTGGTCGCCGTTAGTAACATATATTAAGCCCTTAAGGTAGAAAGGTCCTCACTCTTAAAAACATTTTAGCCTCAAAATTTATATTATATGAATACTATTATTTAATTATACAAATGGTGTGAATGAGTCAATTTTAAAATTGTATAATTTGAAAAGCAAAAACTTTCAGGATAGAGAAATAATATTTAAAGAAGTTATTTTCTAGACTATCGCAGTTGTTCACAAAGATAACTAATTGAATTCAGAAATATATATTTACAAAAGAGCAGAAATCGGTAATTATTCTATTTCAAATCCACTGGAATATTGGGAGTTTAAGAAGCTGTCTCTGCCTACTCTTGGTAATCTAGGAAGCAATAAGTGGAGTAAGGGAATCTAGAAGCAACAAGTGGAGTAAGTGAAAGCCATTTCAGTATTAGGACAAACATTATCAGTGATAAACTGTCATTGCCAGATATTAATACTGTGGAGAAGTTAGTAATTTTAAAACAAAGTTTTCTGCATTATTTACTTTAACTGTTTATTTATGTTCAGTTGCATTCATTTTTTAATAAGCCAATAAAATGTATTCAATATACCCAACAGGATTTGACTTTTTAAGCCTTTTTCGAATTTGAATATGCCTATACTACACAATAAACCTTTTTCACAGAAAACGCTAATGTGGTAATAAAGTTTGCATTCGATAAAGTTTTCTTGACCTCAAATCGATTTTAAAATTTGTGTTTTTTAATGTTTTTTAAATAATGAATAGAAATGATGAATGACCAACTTGATTAAAAATGTAAGAATGATAGAATCAAGAATTAAATATCATATTGGCATGAATGCATGAGAGTGTTTGGGACCACTAATACCTTAGCCACAAAATGATTTATCTCATCAATCAATCTTAGCAACAGATTATGAATTAGCCTTGTGAATATAAATTACTACGGCAATCTCTCAATACTAGCGAATTTTTCAAAATCATTCGTTGATTTCATCTTCTGATTTCAACATGGATTTAAAAGTGCGTGCTGACAATTCGCCTATATTATTCATGCAGCGCTTCTCCAACTGCTACATTGAATGAATGCAAATTTTTGAAAATTCCTCGACAATTCAAGAACTCGCAAGATTGTAGACCCTATGCCAGTGGTGATCGTTGAGAATGTTATTGGAAAATTAGAAGCCCAAAATGAATTTCGTGTATATTCTGTTTGTGCTGTTGCGGATGTGTCTGGTTTTCCAAAAAGCTCTTTATACAGCATAGTGAGATACGATCTTAATTTGAAACAATACCGACCCCAATTCGTCCAAGAACTCTTGTCAAAGGACTATTATAGGCGATTAAAATAATATTAGCAATATCTTATTAGCTGATGTGGCTCATTTTCCTCTTTAGGGAGAAACTCATAGTTAACAGGTGCTGTTTGGAAAAAAACAACAAACATGCCCAAGCCATTGCATAATGCAAAGCTGCTGATTGTGTGAATCTTAGCTGAAGTTACGTTCTACCGCCATACTGTCTTGATGGTACTGTCACGTCAACTTATATTCAAAAATTGGAATCTCATTGTATTCCATTATTGAGCTAGATAAGATTGACGTCTAGGACAATATTCCAAGCAGATGGAACGCCACGGCAAGTTGGAAGAAACGTGAAATTTCGAACACAGACTTATGAGTTGTTACTTTGATTTGAGCTCGCCAGTTCGCTCACCAAATATATCAATTTCTGGAATTGGGGTTACATTTAGCAACCAGTTTAGAAATCGATCAACAAATGCTAGAGTACACCATTGAGTCCTTGCAATACCGACTGCAGCACTTGAATTTGTACAAAGGTTATCAATTTACCTGAAAACAACGCCTGTTTACATTGTGTATTAATTAAAATAGAATTGCAATCATTATTTTAAGATTATTTGATTTTATAAAGATGACAAGTTTAAAACAGCTGCAATATGTAAAAATAAGTCAACTCGTGGTTCTATACATCTAACAATTTTCACAAAGAAAAATTAAATTCGTAACTACTGTTGAGACAGCCTATAAAGGTAAAAAATAAATAATGCCTTATCTAGATTTTAATACTTCCAATAAACTAAATGACATAAATTATTTGCGAGATTACATGTGGTAGAGAAAGCAAGCCTGTATATCACTTCATGCAAGTTATTTATACGTCCAATAATGGAATATATAAACTACCAGTATACATGTTTTTTGTTTACTCAGCATGACTTCTCAAATTATAAGAACCATTTTTCTGCAATTGACTATTCCTGGATTTTATTCGTGAAAGTGTGTTATCAAACCCATAAAATGAGGATAGAATTATTCCATTGTTATGCCTGTCTGATGTATGTGATGTGTATAAGCCAATTCAGATCAGATGATTTACACCATAAATACATCTATTTAGCAACTTTTGTTTTATGTTATATTGTATTTAATTTCCAAATTCTTAATGGTCGTACTACCTCTAGAATCGAAATTCTTAAAATAGGGGGCGTTACTCTGTCCAAAAAAATTTCACGTTCAATAGTTTAAAAAAAACATATGCAGCTATCCATTTTATGTCTCTTTCTAATTCGATTTGAAATTGATGATAATGCATTACGATGAGGTAACATTTTCGTAATTGGCGATAGTATAATCAAGTTTCATCAACCTGTATTGATCACATGAGTTCAAATATTTTTTGAATTATCATGTACATTTGTTTCTCTGTCAAATGCAAGTAACCTTTATCTTCAGATAGTTTCTGGTTGCCAAATGCACAAATGTCGAATGCCAGACGAAAGAAAACGGATATTATTGATAACAATTTTGATAGCACTGAAGGTGTCTACAAATGTAAACAAGAGAATTTTACGTTTTCGTCTAAAGTAGCTCATGGTCCTAATAATCTGCAAAATCATCTGGATAAAAAGTGTTTTCGCAATATCAAGCTGACGAGTCTGAAAGAAAATGGAAGGAAGAAATTCATAAATCACGGAAGCGAGCTCACCAGATTCCCATAGCGTTGTTTGTTGATCTGAAGAATCCAAAGGAAACTGTCACACCACTTGGAACTACTGATTATCGACAAAAATATTTCACTAAGCTACTTTCTACTTTTGTTGCATGCAATCCAAGAGAATCTGCAATATATTTTCACATTCGGAGTAGGGGTTCAAAGAAATAATCGACTACGTGGGAGATGGAAAGTACACTGTACCTTCTTCGGCAACCATTTATAACACGATTAAGCTTCAAAATGCCTCTTTTACAAGCTACAATAGATTGTTGGACGCGTTCTGGCTATACCGGATCAATTTATGGGGAAATAGCCAACTTTTACTACTGCAAAGGACACTTGCTGTCAATGAATTTGCGCACTCACACACACCCCAACGAATAGTTGACAAATACACCAGCACTCATTCTGCATATGAGGTCAAACCGTAGCAAGTTGCAATGATTTTCACCGAAAATGCAGCCAACATTTTCATTGATGACGATGTTGAAGAACAAGCTTCGAAGCAAGCCATCGACCAAGAGTTTATAAATGTCGTTGGTAAACTGTCCCAAAGGAGGAAACATTATGGCGATACAATCCACACAAAAAATCTAACAGCTAAATTAGCAGACAATGCAAAAGCAACGGGCAACGTTCTTGCTTGAGCACGATAATTAGTGAAAACTATTAATGGGTCTGCTACTCTCAAGCAGAAATGGTCACAAGCATGCCAACTTTCATTAGTACAAGACGTTCAAACACGATTTGATTCTGTTTTTTATGACAAAATGATTAGCTGATCCCAAAATAGCATCAGCGATGACAAAGCTTATTGACGACAACGACATTGCTACAGTCTTAATTCCTGGTTCGATTATTTGGGGACAGTGGAAAAATTCAAAGAACTATACAGGTTATTCCATGAATAAATATTGATTCTAAGCCAGAATCGATTCAATATCTCCCATGTGTTCCCTTTTTTCGTGGTAATATTGCCGAAAAATTTGCAGAAAGAATCTGCTTTATCATCCGCGTTTCCTAAAATTGCAAGATCTTTGAGCCAAGACCTTGACAAGCGATTTGGTTACCTAAAAGAGTGCAGGTATTTGCAATTGCTAGCTTTGCTGGATCCTGGATATCACATCATTTTCAGTCATAATCCTTGGAATGACACGAAGCCGGAATTAAAGTTTACCTTCGCTGTAGAATTCAAAGGTTGGATTTCATGTTCCCGCGAAGAAGTCTTCGAATCAAATGCCGTCGACTTCTGCAGAGACCATTGATGAATGGTGTGCAATTTTTCTTCTGCAAATGATACCTAGTACTCATCCATCATGGAGTGGCAAAAGAGTGACAACGGTGACGAACAAAACGATTACGTCAAGAATATCAAGAAACAATTTGATGAATTCGACGTGCATGCACATGTACCTGCCCGACAAGTTATTAGCATGGAAAAGTTCAAAACTCATTTGACAAGCCTGCATCAGTATTGGCTAGGCAAGTAGCGAGTATGGCCGGAATTTTCAGCTTCTGCCCTAGACACAACTTATGCTTTTCTGGCTCAGGCACAGGCGTCGAGTGACTTTTTTCTGTTGCGACCATACAGTCTGAAGGTCGTTTGCGTAGAATTTCAAATGAAACCCTCCGTCAGAGATTCCTGATCCCAAAAAAGAAAAAAAAGCTGCGTGAATAACAATTTTCATACTTTTAAACTTTAGGTTTGCTATCAATTTCAGTTTCATACTATTGCTTATTTAAGTTTCAGTTTTTTATTTTCAATAAATTCAGTTTTAGTTTTTAGAAAAACAATTCGGTACTAGCATAGACTACTAAATAAGAGATGGACGCGACAGCAGTGAAATAATTATAAATACGATGTCAAGTTCCGTCAGTGTGTATTAAATTACGGAAGGGTTTGTTAGGTGGCGTCTCAACCTATTACACAGTGGTTTGTCTTAATTAAACCAGTAGTTTGCATGTGTAATATGCCGGACAGATGATGTGCTCCTCGCTGTAGAAGTGGCTATGAGAAACACGTTTCGACTGCTGATATAATAACGTTCCATAGGTTTCCTTCGACGCAGAAATACGGAGACAGTGGATTATTAATTTACATCGACAAGATTTTGAGCCCTCAAAATCTACTACGGTATGCTCTTTAAATTTGTTGATACCGACTTCACAATTATTTCTCGTGACAAAAGATGTCGGAGTGGTAATTTTTTTAAAGAAACGGCGTTTAAAACAAGGCGCTATTCCTACACAATTTCCAAATTTGCCTATTTACTATTCTAAAACCCCTACTAAACGATTCGGTAGTTCTGTTCCAACTAGTCAGTTTAGACTTAATGCTGAAAACTTGCGTCTTCAGGAAAATATTGATTTATTTTTTGAAAATTTCTTACAGCTTATTTCAAGTGTTGATTCTTCTGTATGTTTTATTCGACATTTAGAGACAACCGTTTTTTTATTTCCTGCGAATGACAAAAGTGATCTTCAAATGAAATGCAGTTTAGAAGTATTTAAAGATTTAAAATTCAATGTTTCGTTCTGTGATTTTGAATACCAACCAGTTCTCTCTAATTTTATGAAAAATACATCATACATTCAATACGAATCGGATTTTTAAAATCTTTTTAATTTTTTGAAAAATTATAGTTGTATATATGAAAATGGAAAAATTATAGGATTTACCGAAGATGGGCATGTAGCTCGTACAATGCTTTGTTTTATGGTTAAATCACTAACATCCTACTACAAAGACATCATTGGTTGCTATGCAATTAGAGACCTTGATTTGGAAACTCTCTATAATTATTTCATAAATGCTATTACCTTGGCTTCAAAATACTTTAACATTGTTGCCTGTTATTGTGACAACGTCTCTGTAAATAGGTCTCTATATGCTGAACTTTCTTCCAAGTTCGGTGAAAAGTTAGATCACACAGCATTATGTCCACGTGTACGCCATCCTGTTTATCCTAATTCGCAGTTTTTACATCTACTATTTGACACTACACATTTGATTAAGAACTTTGTGTATAACTTTATTAATTATAAAACATTGCAAGTTCCAGCATATGAAGTTTTGGACATTAATGATTGCATTCCAAATTTTTCGCATATTCGGGAAGTGTATTTTCTTGAATTGAAGAAACCCCTTCGACTTGCTCATCAACTTACGGCAATATCAGTTAATCCGAATAGCCTTCAACGCACATCTGCTAAGCCGGCCTTTGCAATTCTCCATGAATCAACACATTTGGCTCTATCTACCTATTCAAGTTCCAATTCTAAATACACAGAAACAGCTCACTTTCTAAAACATTTGTCACACTTTTGCAAGGTGTTGAATGTCAGAGTTAGAGGAATTCAGAAACTGGATATTTATAACGAGTATATTTCGGTTGCAAACACTTGGCAAATAGAATTCTTGCAAAAATGGATTAACTTCTTAAAACTTTGGAAACAAAGTTCACTTCGTGGTTTTTCCGCTCAAACGTTTGAAGCGGCAATTTTAACATGTGAATCGTTGATTACTTCGTTCGTATCAGTAGAATTTTGCAATCCGAAAAAAAGATCCGAGTTATTTCTCTTTTGAAAGATGGACTCTTATCACGTGATATATTCTTGAATATTCACCCTGACCTTCTTGAAACTCAATCAGACTTTCAGAATTTCCTTACACAACTACCTGAATGTGATTTAAATGACTTGGCTGATGATGATTTACCTGTAATTTTTTACGTTGCAGGCTGGTGTGGGAAAAAAACGACCGAAAAATTGTCATGTGAAATTTGTGAAAGACAACTATTGAATGTAGAATTCATTGACATACCAGAATTTTTTAAAAATGTCTTTGGGATTTATGATAGAGGTGGTTTAAAAAAGCCATCTGAATTTGCGTTTTTGTTAACAAGTATTTGCTACGTTTATTATAAACTCATTGGCGAAAGTGCTGAATTACGCAATATATTTTTCAAATTTAGAAATCAAAGCGATAATTTTGTAACTGTGATTAGATCAAAGATCAAAGACTGTTCTATCTACTGTTTTTTAGCAAGCAGTATATGTCACGATTTTTTCCAAGTTTTGTAAAAAAGTTGTTCAACTGCTTTTCTAAAAAATTCGTTAAAGACTCATACCAAAAAGAGCGAGATAAAAGCACAAGAAGAATAAGAAAGCTTCGTTCCCAATCCAAATAGTACTTGTATTTCTTATTGTACTGTTTCTTTTTTAACTGCTGATCAATATATTCTTTTTTGTTACACTGATTTTTACCAAATAGCAGCATTGATTATAAACAAAATACTTATTTTTTGATCACTAAATGTGTTAAATCTTCACAAAATATCATTTTCTATTAAAAAAACAATTTTTCAATACAAATAGGGCATTTTGCATTGTAATGTTTATCTAAAGTTAATTTTAACAATAGACGGAACTTGTCTGTACTGTAATTTACTGTCGCGTCCATATCTTATTTAGTAGTCTATGGTACTAGTAATTTCGGTTTCAGTTTCAGTTGAGAAAACTAGTGACAAGTTTTGAAGATGGTCGACTGGACGTAGAAGATGAGCAGCGTTCTGGAAGACCGCAGACGTCCATAACTGGTGACAATGTGGAGCAAGTGAGGACTGTGGTTGAAGGGAACACAAGGAGAACATGTGACGAAATCGAGAACATTACAGGAATATCACATAGTGCCGTAGATGTTCTTAAAAAGAAGAAAATGTTGGGCAAGTAGGTGCGACACCTTCTGAATAAAGGCCAGCGAACAGATCGAGTGCGTATTTGCCATTCCAACCTGTGCAGATTTCGTCGTGAGGGCCAAGACTTTCTCAGCTGTATTTTGGCTGGAGATGAGACATGGGTATACTCTTGGGACCCTGAGTTGTAGCCGCAACCGGCGCAATGGTGCAACCAAGGTTCTCCTCACCCCGGGAAAGCTAGGAAGCTCGGTGCAAGCAAGGTGAAATGAAAGTGATGTAAATCGTTTTCTTCGATGCACCAGGCTATCCTGGGATATCCGTCCAGACACTACAATTAACGCTGCACATAACAAATGGGTCCTACAGGAAAAACTTCGTCCAGCAATCAGAAAAAAGCGGTCAAGGCTTCCGCAACGCGATGTGTTTTATCACCATGACAACGCACCAGTCCACACGGCGATATTGGTCACGGATCGTCGTGACAATTGGGAGTAGGAACTACGCAGTCAGCCCAGGTATTCTCTCGACTTGGCTCCCACCGACTTTTATCTCTTTTCCAAGATGGAACAGACTGCAGGAAGACGTTTTGAGTCCACATATGAGATCAACGAGGCAACCTCAGTATCATTACGACACAAGGCTGAAGATAGTTTTGGTCATGTCTTTGACAGCTGGGTGAGCCGATAGCGCAAATGTGTTGACAATGAGGGTTCGCATTTTGAGTAAATTTATGTTTCTTTAAAGCTTAGTGCAATAAAAACGTTTCTAACTGACGCATTTTGTCTTTTATTTCAAAGGGAAACTTACTATTGGGATAGAACTCGTATTATTTTTTATTGTGGAAAATTGGGTCAAAATCCAGTTTTCCTACTTGCAAATTGCAAGATAAGTATATTATTATTGAATTCAACGAGAAAACTTTTTGAAAAAGTATTTATTTCATTTTATCTTTTGTACCAGATGTGGTGATTAATTAATCGTATCATTTACATAAGTGTATACATTGGGAAAACCCAAATTAACAAAACTTGTGATAATAATTTCTGCAACTTGCGAAAAAAGTTTTCTGTGCATAGAATGAATTCTATTATCATATGATTTGAGAATGTTGAAATTTAATTGTGATAATTTGTAAAGTGACTTAAATTTCATGTTTATATAGTTTGAGATAGACTGTTTATTAATTTGCTAAATAACAATCTTTACGAATGGATACATTTGACATTTGAACAATGGGATATAGATAGAAAATTATGTAATGTTGACCTTGTCTGTGAAAAAGTGCAAATTTGTGTACATTTGAAAATACAGCCGGCATAATGGAATTTCACATTGCTGCAAGAAAGAGAACTACACTAAAAGAATTCAAACCTTTTGGTGAGCTTCTTTATAATTAAATCCCAGACATTTTACATGTTTTGATTATTAACGCTTTTTGTGATATTATTCCTACTTATTTTTACAGATATTTCTTTTAAAAACTCAATCAATTTTATTTTTTAACTAATTGTTGCGAGTTTATCGCATGACGTTAAATTAATTATATACATCATTATAAATAAAAGCATCGTTTGTTTCTTCTACAGCATTTGTAAATTGTCATGTGTTTTCATTTGTGAACGTCACCTCGTTTGACTTGTTTATTAACCATTAATTTAGATGTCATGATGTGAAATTCATAAAGTGCAACTGTCCAGGAGGTAACGTTTATCATCATATGGCGTGATATTTTGTTGATTGTCTGCACTGAAATTCCATGGGTCGTGGCTTCTTATTGTTTTCATTGGATGACGAAGAATTTCTTCCTGGTTCAATATTGATTTGAGTAAGATCAAAATTCATTATCTTCTTTAACAGCCCCCCTCCACTATTCCCATCCGAACATGAAGTTATGACATATAATCAATGTTCATTGAACTGTAGATGGAATTTACATTTAAAACTTTATCACTTATTAATGCATTTTATGTTTTCTTTGTAAATAAATTTATTATTTATAAATGTTAGCTTTCTCTGTATTGTGAGAGTATGCGTCTGTGGATGCATCTATTTATACTTATTGTTCTCAATGTTAAAAAATATTTTTGTTGCAAATAATTATGAATTACAACTTTCACCGAAAAAAGTTTCAGTCTCTCAAATTAGCAGCAAAATTTTTGCAAATCCAAAATATATTTAAAAAAATGTGTATAATAAACACTGCAACTTAATTTAGTTTGTCAACAAATATTTCAACAAAACAGAATATATTCCAATAATGTCAGAAATTGAGAGACGGTCAAAGTACACAATTACATTATAGTCAGGCCAGATATGCCTGCCAATGTGCTCGCTAAGGTAAAAAAGGTCAGAGTAGCACGACCTTCACTCAATATATACTACTGATATTTTTTCTTTCTGATACTGATGCAAAATTTAAATATACTATAACTACAGACAATGATGGATAACTAGTAGCTGGTGTAATTCAGTTGCCTGACTGTATATCATGCAGTTGTCGTGACCTTCACCTAGCTGTTGAGTATGCTTCAAATAATCATCCATTATAAATCAGAAATCAAATTTCTGCTAAGCGTACTATCGAATACATCGAAAAATCTAAAATTTTGTTGCTTGCTAGTATTTCTTTAAGCTACAAAACTGCTAGACGTTCAATAATGAAAAGATAAGAGTGAAAGCCAAAAAAAATCTGACGGTGAAACAAAATCCCATGCAGAACTATTGCTTGAAGGTATTTGACAAAAATGTAAACTAAAACATATATCTTACCACTGTATTGCGCCTCTATTTGTTTCTAGATTTTGCAAATCTGATGCCTTATCTAAGAAATGTAATACTATTTCAAAACAACTTATGCAAACGAGTATATGAAATAATATACGAATATACGCGAATTGTTCATTCTGTGTATAATACCAACCACATCTATTACAAATATACAAAATAATATACGGAAAAAACTATAATACCAAAAAATATACGAAGCAAAATCTATAAAATATACGAATATTCGGTATACAAATAATGTGATATAGGTCATAGCCTGATTGGATCATGTCTATCAATTAATACGCATAGAGCAGATACTTGCACTAACTGTAAAAATAAAATAGAAGTAATACAATTTGATATTAGTTGTTCTTTGGAGTAGGGAATTCCTGACAGTGTATCACCTACTTTATAGTAAGGCATCTCAGTAAATATTCTAAATTCTAAAAAGATAGTAAATTCAAGCCAAATTTACTCTTTAAAACAAACTTTTTAATTCAAACCAGATATTTCAACCATAGAATTTGCGCTGTTCGGTGTAACTACAAAACCACGAGATTGATTTTTTTGTATAGACCATCAAAATATTAACGTTAGCATATGATTAATAATACCAAAGTTGGTTGCACTACTAAAGGTTATAAAGTGTATTTACAGCTTTGTGTTAACTTTTAACAACAAAGGATATAATATTGTATTTACCTAAGTAGTGATAACAGTCGCCACTGATTGTCCAAGCCAATTAACCATTAAATGCATTTTCTACCCGCCAAATCAGCATCACTATAACATTTTTCTTTGCTAAAAGTAGTTTACCCTATTAGATTTATATTATAAACTTGGGAGTGGGTATAATTGTAGACTATTTTAGCGGCTGAAACAGTTAATACCAGTAAAACAGACAAGCTCACACTGTCATGTGCACAACACGCAACCCTGGTTGAATGTGTTTATGAGCCTGCTGTTGCAAAGGAGGCTCATCAATACTAGACAAAAGCTGTGGAACATGGGCATTAGTTTACTAATGCTTACGGCCAACGAGAAACATAATGTCTTAGTCAGCATTAATAATGGCTGTATACGATTAGGTGAGATATGTAGTTATTATATATAAATCCAAGTACTTAAAACGTATTTTTCATTGCAATTTAAATTGAGCTGAGACGGTTAATTTATTGTTAATTTATGCTTGGGGTGAATTTGTCCTTTTATGTCAAAAATGCAAAAATCAAAAATTTCCAGATTTATTGACTTTCTTACAAGAAAATTGGCTAAAATGTATTTTAATTAAAACAACTGTTTGCAAATGTAGTGACTGTCACCCTAACATAAAATTTAAATAATTTTTTCCACATAAATGAACGACTAAATGTCAACAGATTTTTTCATGTATTTAATAAATTGTTAAGACTCTATCTGATCTTAGGAAGGTTTTTAGGTTCATACTTATTGTTTATTCCATACAAGCATGGCTGATAAACGTCAACAAAGATATCAAGAAAAAGTAAAGTGTTCAATGTGCATGAAATATATAGACTCGGACTACAAGGATATACATTTTTCGAAATTACACAAGGATCACTCTCCTTTTTACACCCGTCTTACCAGAAGCGCAAGTGACATTAAATTTCAGCAAAAAAAAACCTAGTCTTCAAAATGATGATTCTTCATTGGCAACAACAACTGATCAATTGACTTTGCCAATTGCAATGGTAGATGAGAGATTCACAAATGATGCAACTTCATTATTACTGATGACAACAAGAAACCCTTCAGATCGAACGGTCTGTCTTAACATAAATAATCGAGGTGAGATCAGTTTTCCTCAGAAGTTAACACACCTCCTTTACTTGACTTTTTCAATTCAGGTAACCAAGAAATTGAGGCCATTGAAACTAAAACTTTAGAACAACAGGCGCAATCTCAAACCTATCAACCACAAGCATCAATCTGTGATTCTCCTTATCAGCCCGTTATTTAATCTTATGATAGAAAGAAAAATTGGAATGAAACTTTTTCTCGAGATTTTGACCCTAACTAGTTTAAGAAACATCCTTGGTTGGAGTATTTACCTGAAAAATTAGTTGCGTCTTGTTTTGCATGCAAGCGATTCCTTAGAAAGTCAGAATTTACTTTTTCAAACTGGAAGGTAACCGAACGCCTCTGTAAACATCAAAAAAGTGATGAACACTGCATTGCAATGGAAAAGTGGCTTTTATATCGTGATACTAAACGGAAAACTTATCAATTATCGCAAAATTAAATAACATGAAGTTGAAGTACAACAAAATCGGCAGTATTTACGTGTTATAATAGAAACACTTACTTTTACTGCTCAGCAAAATACTGCAGAGCGAGAACACCAAGAAGTTCGAAAAAAATTATAAAATGTCTCCAATGAAAACCGGGGTAATTTTTTAGAGCCGTTGATCTCTGGTGCAAAGATATCAAATGGCTGTCTGAAAAATTGAACTCTCAAATGGTATAACACAAGCAGAGGACATCGTGGGATACTCAAAAGGAAATTTTAGAAGTCTATGCTGATTTAACCTTAGAGAGTATTACTAGAGAAATTGGAGGGATCAATTTTTAATCATTATGGATGAAACCACCGATATTAGGAGAACTGAACAAGTTTCATTATGTTTAAGCTTTGATAATGATGGTATTAAGAAAGAATGCTTTGTAGGATTTTATGATACAAAAGGTACAGATCCTGGTTCTTTATTAGAGGTTCCAAAAAAAGCTATCAGAGTTTTAAACTTAGACAAGAAAAGAATTGTTGGAGAATGTTTCGATGGTGCTTCAAACATGAATAGAAAACATAAAGGTTTAGATGTTGAAGTCGAGAATAACGAAATCTTAAAACTATCTCTTAAGCCTCTTAGTACAACAAGATAGGCATGCAACTATGAGGCAGTTAGAGCAGTAGATGGACGATTGGAAAGGACAATAAAACTGCTAATACATTTGAAAAACGAAAATGATTCAAAACCAAAGAACACAGCTGATGCTAGAAGTCTCCTTATTGCAATATGCAATTTCGACTTTTTGTTTTCGTCAAATTTCGAAAATTTGTTTTTTCAAATACAAATTCATTAAGCAAATATCTCAAAGGGACAATGTAGTGTTCTAAATGCCCGACCGTTTGCAGATATAACGATCGAGACATTAAAGACTTGGAGGAAGGTCTCTCATTTTCACCTCATTTGGAAAAGAACTTTCTTTGATGTTAAAAATGTTGAAGGTTGGATTTCCAAAGATGAGTTAAACGAGATCCAATTTAAAGATCCAGCACCTTTACGTGCATGAGTACCTTCTAAGGGTCATCAGGTGAATTGTAGAGAAAGTTCTTCATCTTGAAATACTCAAGATGCCCCATCCCACTATAGTATAAACACTTATTTCATGGGTCTTTATTCAGTCATTAATGAATTAGTTTATAGATTCTAGTCTAAAGATAATGATATTTCATGTGCCTTATGTAAAATATGTAGTAGTGGAAAAGAAAACCTTGAAATTAAAGTGTTTGAAGATGTTAGTAAATATTATTGCATTGATATTGAAATGCTAAAGTCCGAACATCGACTTTCCATCAATACCAAATTAATAAAAAATTCACCATAACAACAGCATCTCATCTAATATAAATTATTTTTCAAAATCATTTGAACGAAATACTTCCACTTTTTACGCAAATGACATTTCAGTTTCATTTTGCTCTTCAGAACGTTCATTTAGCATCTTAAGAATACTGAAATCATATCTCGGCAGTAAGATGTGTCAAAGATTTGTGAACAGTCTAGCTATATTAAATATTACACGCATATTTGTAAATCAAGTTCTCAGCGAAAAGATGGCGAGAGTTATAGATGTATAATTATAATAAATAATAATCAATGACTTTATTTAGCCGCTGAAGGCATACACAACAAGAAAATAAAAACAATTCAAGTTTTACGGCAGCGAGGACAGTCACAGGAGATGAAATAGGAGCAAATGGAAGAGTAGGCGAAGTCGGAGAAGGGCTCAGCAAAGAGGAAAGCCATCAAAGATTTCTTGAAGCTCGGTGGTGGGGAAAAGAAATCAATCGCTGTTGGAGGGTTGCGAGTCAAGATGTAATTAGCAGCAGTACAAGCACGATTGAAAAACGAGTGAAGGGTGCGATGTTTCTTTGTACGACGAATGGAGAAGGTGACAACATCATCAGAGCGAGTGCAGCAGGAATTGGAGAACTTAATGAAATCAAAAGGATCAAGATCCAATTTGCGAGTCAGTAGTCGATTGAACAGAAGGAGATCACAGGCATGGAAGTAGAGTGACAGCGGGAGAGTGGAGAATTTCAGCAGAGCGTCTTTATAGTCCAAAGAGGAAATCCATTTGAAAGCGCGTTTCTGGAAACGTTTCATGGAGTGGAACAAAGCACGAGAAGGCCACCAACAAGGAGACGCGTAGAGAAGAATGGCGCGAGGAATAGACTTGAACAAAGAGAGTTTCACAGCGGACGAGGTATTAAAAGGAATATTACGGAAAAGGGCAAATAGCGAGGAATTAGCTTTGCGGAGACGCAAAGACACATGTCCAGTCCAATTTAAGTTTGCAGCAAGTTGAACTCCAAGATGAGTGTGATGAGGCGCAAAGTTCACAGGTAGAGGCAAATCAGAAGGGGGAGCCACAGAAAAGGAAATACCACATGTCTTGGTGGTGCTAAAATCGAGATGGTTGACAGAGGACCAAGTAGACAAGTGCTCAAGATCAGAAAAAATGTTCGACGCAAAAGACCAACCAAAATCAAAAATCGCAGTGTCATCGACATACAACAGGCAAGACGAGTTGAGAACAGAATGAGGGAGGTCGTTAATGGCAACGAGGAAGAAAAGAACAGCAAACACTGAGCCTTGAGGGGCACCACTAGTAACGGGGACAGGAGAAGAGATAGACGAGTTGATTTTGACACACTGGTGGCGATTAGTCAGGTAGGACTGGAACAGTTCGATGAAATCCACATCAAAACCAAATAAAGAAAAATCGTGATTCCTGTTTCAATCGTACATTAGCAAAAAAAATGGCATGTAAAATATTGATTGCTTTTCTTGCCCCATAATAGAAAGTTTATTCTGATCTAAAAAGATGTTTTTTATAAGTAGACATTTAACTTCAATAACTTTTGCAAACATTTTTTTATTATTAATAGGGTGATGAAGTCAAGAGTTTACATTACACTCCATTCTTATGCAATTTCCTATTTTTCGGGTTTTGAAGAAACTTTGTATTGATCGTATTATTTGTCTTAAGTAATACATTATTCGGGCAAAATCTCACCGCTCCCTCCAACAAAATTTCCTCTTCTGTGCCTATGCGTGGAGCACATACGCGTCGCAACAAAATGACGAATTTTGTAATAAGATGTAAAGCTACGGTTACACTATGTGATTGTTCACGTGTAATCTGTTACATTTTGGTAGAATCACACGTCTAACCACCCGAGATAATTAGCGACGTGACTTGATTGTGCCACTGCTCTTGCTACTAATCACATAATCTAACCGTAGCCGAAGACTACGTTTAAGCAATTTGATTGGTAACGTCTGACCTATCATATTTGGAAGCAACCACCCGAGATAATTAGCGACGTTATGATTACAAAGCAATCGTATGTTTAATTTCATTTGTTATTGGTGTGTAGAGTGCGTAGCCTAACCATTCTCAAAATTTCTTTAAATATAAATTATGGGCTTTCAAAGAATGTATTTGTGAATTATAATAAAGAGGCATGCTGAAAAACATTATGAACAGGCCCGTAGCCAGCATTATTCCCCAAAAGGGTCGACATGCATTTAGGAGGGGTTGATGGGAATTTCGACATTCTTTAAACTTTAAATTTAAATTTTACCGAAATTGTGCACTATTTTAATTTTATGTTGAATTAAGGCCTAGGGTTTTGGAGTGCAAAAATGAAATAAACGATAAAATGTTTTTGCAAGTATCGAATTGGTTTAAAGTTTGTCCAAATATATAAAATGAAGAATATCACAAAATTCTTTCGCTTCTGTGGCCCTAAAATTACATTCGCCTCGAAACAAACAAAGGTTTTACCAAACAAATTAAAGAGCTTTACGAAATAAAGAAGTACAGATTAGGCTATAACCTCGATGTGAACTTTAAAATGCAATTTTGGCTAACAAACAAATATATATTAAGAATTAGAGACATGAAATGAACAAATACGTATTGGGATATAATGTCCACTACATTAAGTCTTATAAATAGCTTCCATTATTTTGAAAGACAGCATTCAAACTGGGAATAAGATTTTCAACTGCGGCAATCAACTGATGTTTATTTACATTCTGAATAGATGTTTGAATCATTTCCTTTAGAGCGGTAATAGTAGGAGGTCCTTGCGAATAGACTTGACTTTCCTTACAGTAGACTGAGACAAACCAATTCCTGTAGAACCTGCTTTAGATGTTGCAATTCCTAGTGGATGAGCAGATTAAAGAGCCAGTTTTTGAACATCTTCTGACACTCGAGGACGTCCACTTTTGGGCAAATCTGCGACATTTCCGACTTCCTCGAATTGGTTTATGAGGAGTTTAACACATCCTTCAGAAAAACATTTAAAAATGCGTAGCGACTTTATAGCTAACTTGTACAATAAATTTTGAAAAATAATGCACCTCCAAATAAAAACCTTAGTGCTAAAAAAGTTATGCTAATGTAAATTCTGCACTTTCAATGTACATCAAACAACTGATTTTGAAATAGCGAAAATGATTATTTATCATTAGTGGCCTCATTATATCAAAAAAAAACAAAATGCTTCAAGTATGGCGAAGTATAAAATAGCAAATTCCTTGATTGTCTTACTTGCTATATCAAATTCTGGCTTGCAGCGGAGTGCATTTTCGGCCTTATTTTCATTCATATTACTGTGAGTACAGTAGGACTTGGTTGTATGTTTAGGTGTATACAGGACACCCCGCGAAATTTTTTGAAAATATAAAAAATAGACCCTAGAAATGCATTTCACGACATTAATGAGAGAAAAGCTACAAATATTGAAATAAAAAATTTATTTGTACAAATTTATTTTTACATGCTGATGTTGCTTTTAGCTTCCATGGGGTTTATCCCCCCTAACCCCCTGTGCCCTGATTATGAGGTTGTGTAACTACTGTTTAGGTCAATTGACGAGAGTTGAAAAAGTTTAGCAGTTTTTTTCGCAATAGACAAATTCAATTAAGAAATGTGATTTACGCATTTCACACAAAAAGTTAGCTCCCGAAATTATTTTTCCTAAAAAATTACCAACATAAATTTAAATCAGGCTTTGATTTCGTATTTGTAAACCCCTATTTTATAACTGGTTAAAATGGGGTTAGATCATGAAACTTCATAAATAGTTGAAAAAGAAGAATCTCTCACAAAGGTATCTTTTAAAATGATGACTTGGATTTTGATAACATTTTTATTTAACGAAAAATAATTCAATAGATTTTTTATCTTACATTGTAAATTTTGGAAAATGCTGGAAACATGTCTTTATAATGCGAGTTGAAGATTTCGAATATCGCCGGATCTTATGGGACCCGGTCGCAACTCTGGAATGTAGGTTCCTGCGATTTGACATTTTTAGGTTCGAGATGAGTTACAATTTTATTTAGATATATTTTTTTCGTTAGGCTAATCTATATATATATAACTGTGCTACATGTTGAACAGCTATGTGTAAACAGCCATATATAAATGATGGACTACACAATGTTAAACTGCATAGAACAGAGACCAAGCCAGATGATTTGCGAAACATCAATTGATTCTTCGTTAATACAAGCAACAATTGAAGAAAAAAATGCCATTCAAAGTAATATCTAGTTAGTTTCGAGTACTCGAACTGTCAAAAAACAAGTAAATTTTTCAGTAAGTACAATCCGTAACATTAAACGCCTTCTATAGCTAAATTTTTTACAAAACAAAGCCACTTTACGTGCATAATTGCACAAATTAATAAATTTATAGTATAACTGGAATTAATCTAAATTGATTGGATGACGCCATTCTAGTGTAATGAGTCTTATATACCTTAAAACTTGTTACAATCAATAGAACTGTACAAATATTTGTTTAGGCCCTTCGCGGAATGTAAGTAGGATCGCAACAAATTTGGATGTTGCGTAAATTCAAACAAGTAGCTAATAGAAGCAATTATGCTTATTCTGGAATAAAGCCTGCAATAATTACGTTTCTGGATTGAATGCTTAGTTTAGAGGTGACCAGATAAATTTGTATTTGAAACTCTTCAAACATGAGAGCCTGAAGATCATGCCAGTTATTGATTTTTTGCTTGGTTATATTGGAACTGGAATGAAAATCCCAAATTTCAGAGATATTCCATCAAGGCAAGGTGATTTTGAAAATAGCAGAGAAGCAGCAAAATTTAAAACGAAAATTAATACAGTATGCTCTATCGGGGCTGCCATTTCAAATTGCGAAATCGTATTTTAGATCCGGTATTTTGTCCATAAAGAATGGAACAAAAATTTTCAAAGATTTTCATTCATTTTCCGCCTGAAAAATGTTATCCAAATAGCAGCAAAATTAGATTGTCTAGCAATTTCTTCTCCTTCAACAGTGCAGCGAGAATTCATTATCAGTGGAAGGGCAACCAAATCTTATGACCTGAAAATATTCATACGGCTTAATGATAATTTTCAGGAGACTGGGTCCATTTACAGCAAAAAGTAAATGCGATCAAAACCAAAAAGAACAGAAGAAGCGATTAATGAGGTGAAAAACTTTTTGAAGAAACTCTGAATGGTCTCTCGAAAAAGCTTCCCAGCAGATTTTACTCCCAAAACCACATTCTGGAGGCTCGTCAGACATGACCTTCACTTCCTATTTTATCACTACACATCAGCTCAATCCTTAACTGATGTGCGCAAGGCACAGAGAAGGCAGTTTTGCAAATGGATTCTGTAGCAACCATCCAACATTGTCGATGGAATTGTTTGGACTGACGAGAAAGAAAACCACGCCGAAAAACGACGGGATGTGGTCTAATGCAAATCCTAGAAATGATACGAATTATGCTAAGGAATAATTCCAACTGTCCATGTCTTCCTGGACGATGATGGAAATTTGTCTTCAATTAAAGGTGTTTCATTCCTTAACTCTGTTCAGGACATCAATTGGCAAGGACTGCGTAATACAGCAACACGTTCACTTTGGTGTACACTAGACGGTGCTCCATCACATTGCACAAATGCAGCTTTGCAATTTCTCATTGAGAAATTTGGAGGTCGATTCATCAACAGACGAACGGCAAATCCTTGGCCAGCACACACTCGAGATCTCAATCCTTTGAAACTCTTGTACCATGTGTTAAAAACCTCGCTGAAGGATACAGCCAGGAGACTATCCAATAGCTGTGCAGGTTATGTTATGAAGGGAGCTTCGTCTTGTCTTCAGGTTGAAGGAGGACATTTTCAACAACTATTGTAATAAATGTTTTAGAATCTTATAATAAATGTTTTTGGAATCATAAATTTCTACTATTTTCTTTTAAAATGGTATGTAACCGACGTCATTTGACGAATTTTAAGTGTTCCTAATTAGAAATGCAAAAATGGCATCCCAGATGGAATGCGCTGCAACAAAACCGGTGCCTAAAGAGGAGTAGCTGCTGTTTCTAACATTCTAGGGAAAATGAGAATCAATATTTCAATAAGAAAACAGCAACCGCAACGGAAAACTACAATTGAAAATGTAATTCATGAAATTTTAAGCATTGTCGTAGTTATTGATTCAAGTCTAATCGAGGAGAGGTATTGACCGCGTGCGAGAAATATTTAATTCTTCCGTTCGTAGATCGGTTAGCCTTAGTTTGGATCAATATACGAAATTGATTGATGAAAATTGCGATTGAACTTGGTTTGAATTGCAATCCGTCTCCAATAACTATCCGCAAAGCAACGGGAGCGGATTAAAACGCGTTCATCTCTAGAATTAGCATACATATTTCCAAAAAACATACAATATCGAAACTTACATTGAGTAACAATGGAATTGACTGGATTTTTATCCCCAAAAACCACGGCGATGCCACTTTATAAACAGAGGTCAGGTACATAAGATAATCGCTTGTGCTAATGTTAGGCTGCTTGTGTGTCCAACGAAATGTGTTGAAGTGTTCTAAGAGAAACTTAATGTAAAAATTTGAGTTAAATACTTATAACTATGTAAAAACATAAAAATATTTGCTTAACCAGTGATTCAACATAGTAAATGTAAGTCGTATGCTGCATCGTTAGCAGATAATTAGAATTGATAAATATCAAGACTTGCTCATTATATCAAATGAAGTAATTTCTAAAACTTCTGCTGAACCATCAGGAGGAAACCGAAACTGCTCATAGATAACAGCTTGCTTGTAGATGGGACCTAATTTTAATCCAGCAAACGTTCCATCGCTGCTGCCCTCCATTTCAGCAATCATGCCATCCAATTCATGAATTGTGGAAACAGAACTGGTCTAAATATTTGCTCATTAAAATTGAAGCTTGCTCTGCATATTAATGAATTACATATATAATGATACTGCTTGCATTACATTTTAGCTTAAAAACTCTACCTGCGTGAAATATGTGACAAACAGAGAAATACGCTTTGACATTCGGTTCACTTCAAAAATTCGAGGAAGATCATTTCCCCGATAAACAGATGGAAGGCGAAACTGCGCCCATGATTTGACATAATAGTAGCTGAATAAATCTCGTTCTAATCGGAAAGCTGTTACCAGTTCACCTCTACCTGCCAAATTATCTGCTAAAATAGACACTGCATTGTTCAGTTGTTGCTTAGTTCGAATAGTAGACGGTAAGTCCAAATATTGCGGTCTATTAGATTCGTCAATGACTGAATCTAGATACATTCTAGCAGGATGGTGGTGGTTGGGTGGAGGACCTAAATACAAGATATTTTATAATATTTTTAAAAGTTCGAGGTATTATTCTTTTATGAAAATGAAGCAAAAAAAAAATATTGAAATTTTACAATCTAAATTGACATCAATCCACGACATAGCAACCCACTGGAAGGACATCTTCATAAATTTAGGAAGACATCTTGGCACTTCAATAACTTAGAAACTTCTTCATATAAATTTACGTTTCGTTATGTCTCTCGTTAAGAATTGCATAGAACTATATTATCGTCAAACAACTACATTCTGAATAAATAGATCATTTTGTGAACATATATATATATATATATATATATATATATA
>CABFPE010000240.1:1071499-1086801 GCA_900660155.1 Hofstenia miamia
ATATATATATATTTGCAATTAAAACATCAATACGTCCAAAATGCATTAAAATGAGCAGATATAATTACAATTTTCAGTAAAGAAGGCACTTTACAGGAAGTAAGTACAAACTCTGACAATCCATTCTCAAAAATTTGGAAAGTTTTTTAATTAATCAAATCATAGAACATCTTGATTTCAATATCAATTGTGGAATTCACTGAGTCAATTCGAACAAACTTAATTAGGTATCTTTTGAAATTCTTTTGAATAAACTTACTCTCTATGGCTATGGTTAGACTATGTGATTGGTCACGGGTGATCTGTCATATTTGAAAGCAATTACACGTCTATGAAAGAATACAACACTTTATAATCTCATCATGCATATTTTCTCTCAAATATATACCACCTAATAACATTTCACTTTGAAAATTATATAAAATAAAATGACGAAAAACCCCAATACTTAAGTCTAAATGAAAGAAATGTTTCGATCGATTCTCTAATAAAACCGGTTTACATGGCAAAATCGTTGGCAAATCCAGTCTCCAAAAATTGAACAAGGTCTAAGCCAATTCTGCAAAATTAAAAAAAAACTATTAACAATAACATTTTATTAGTAGGAAAGGATATCGGGACATCATTTTCATTCCCAAAATTTAAACTCAACCCATAACATTCAAATGTAAATTTTTATGAAATATCTTTTTTAATATTATTTAATAAAAAATGACGTTTGCTAATAACAACATTTTGTTGTTGCTATTAAAATGTACAATTAAACTTCATAGTTTCAATACTCTTATTTTATTTTGCATATCCTTAAACGTACGATTTTGGCATTTTTTACTCCTATGTATATTTGAATGGCTAAACATGTACAGTGTCGCATAATGAACTTTTTTTGAAAGGATAATGCAAAGAGCAGAAAATATCGGAAATTTAAGAAACATGCATGTACCGAAAGTTGAGTAGAAATACAATACATACAAATACTGGATGTCATTTCAGTGAGTTTGATCAGGGAATCACCCCACTCATAACAGCAAATAAATTGGAAAAATAAAGTATTGCAAAAAACTCTACGATAGTTTAACTTACTCTTTGGTTGTGTTGAAGAGGATGTTGACGCTACTTCAGAGAAGTCGGGTGGATTTGTCGGTATAATGGATTCCTCCAAAGAAATACATGAGCGCGAAAAAAAAGTCTTTGAGAGTTTATCAATTCGAATGCCCAAAAGTCTTTTGAAATATTTTTGTCGATTATGTCTGTTGACAGCCTCTAAATAGATGTTCCATTTAGTGAATACCTAAATCAGTCATAACCAGGGTTTCAGAGCAGGACCAAATATGAAGCTGCTCCAGCTTCGCTCCGGGGCACATTCTTATCAAAATTTAGCTTCAGTTAAGAAGCTTTTGAGAAAACAATGACTCCAATTCCGGCTTCATTACAAAGTGGCGGCATAATATATTCACAAGTACCAATATTTGAGAATTTATTGATTTTTCAAACGTTAGCGAATTTTTGAAAATGTCCACGATTATGTATGCATTTTTTGTAACACAATACTCTTTGTGTAACAAAAATCAACTAATAAAAATCGCTTTTCAAAAAAACGCTTTGGAGCTGGAGCTGTTCTATAAGTATCTATAGCTCCGGCTGCTGCTCTGCTTGTATTTTAAATGTTGTTTCAGCTCTGTCTCCCGACTCCGACTCCAGCTCCAAAGCCCTTATCATAACGATAACAAACACATTCAAACAGACGTAGTTTATTAAACAACTAAACAAATTACCCTCACCGTTAGCCAATTTTAGGTTATACTATGCTATATATTCTAAATTCACATATTGATGTAATTGAAAGAAACTAATAATTTTTTCCCAAAATTATAATATATTTAAAACGGTCAACAAAACTTAAATTTTAGTAATATTTTCAGCTTTATTAGCTCTTTTTTCGTAATTTTAATGTCAATTTAAACATACAGATCAGAGTACACAACTCAAAAACAGGTGTTGAGTGCACATAATTGAATTCATTCATACTAACATAAAAATGTTTTTAGGCTCAAGCTAAGAATAAACGAGCAATCCTAACGAAATCACGTTTATAGCAAAATTTAAGACCAATAAAGACCCCGTAGATTACCTTACATGACACTTTTATTCTGAGTGCTTTATGCTATTAGACATTCACACAGTAGGGAACTCTTATCGTGCCTATTAAAAGACACTCGCGAACCCTGATTTGTGCAATCTTGATTTAGGCAATATTTCTTATAATATATTATTTCTATCAAAACGATACTTATACTCTTCAATAATATTTATAATTTATCACATTGGTCTTGAATTTTAAAGAACATGAAATGAATTGTATCTATTTTTTCAATGTATACTTTATACATCAGATCAAGTGTGATTCTGTTGTAAAAAATCAGATTTAAATAAAAAAATCGGATTTTGTGATTTAAATCGGATTTTTTATCTAAAAAAAAATTTCAATTTTACTTAAACAATCTTCCAAGGTAGTAAATATTATAAATACTTTTTCATTTCAGAGCTTGCCAATTCATTCAATATCAGGGCATTGACTACAAAACAATTAGAATAAACTACTTGTATCTCTATTAGTGTACCTGATTTAAATCTTTATTAAGTTTCGACAATTGATTGAATTGCCTTATATTTTCTCATTGTAAATTTCATACTATCAATTTCAAGATACATGTTTTTACAAAAACAGGTACTTTTTGAATTATTAACTCTATTTCCACCAGAGTAACTCTTACGTAACAAATCGATTTGTCGGCATTTGGAAAAAATTCATCAAAGCCTGTTAAGAATATTGAAAGGTTTTTATATGGACATATCGCAATAATGCGATGTGTGCTAATACATGGGCTTATGCCTGAATTACATGAAAATAAAAATTTTTTTCAATACGATTTTTGTAAAAAATATTCAAATATTTCCATCCTAGTGTTCAGATAATGAGGCGGTCTAATGCCTACGAAACAAAAACTACCATGAAATATTTTGTTTTTTTGAAAACGCGACATGCCCAAAATCAGAGGTTCTAGTTCTAGCTCCAGAAACAGAGCTAGGTCTTGTGGTGTTTTTAAATTTTAAATATCTTCATTAGGCGTGAGTTAAAAGTGTTTAACAATTTTTGTTGAAATAATCACAAATTCCAAGTGAAAATAGGGTCAAATAGCATGCCAGCGCCAATTAAACTGTGAATTTCCAGGCAGTACTAAGGCCAACTTTAATGAATTCCAGGCAATAGGTAAATGAGAAAATGATTAAAAACTATTTTTTTAGTTATATAACGCTTAGCAGCGATAATTTTCAATAACTAGACCGAAGTATTCAAATACATATGCATGTAAGCAATGCAAGTGAATCAAAACAAGATAATAAGCTCGAAAAATTAGTATTTTGCTGGCATCAAAGCAGCAACTCTGAATTTCCCGGCAGTTTCGGATTTTCACACTCTGTTAAAATAAAATCGTTTCTTTATGTAAATTTAATTAGATCCGGTTAATTCCAAAATTTGTCATGCCCGTTTCACATATTGATGATACGTTTCAATTATATTGTTAAGAAAACAATCAGTTTATGCAAAATTAAAACTTATCCAATTCTATAAAATGATTTTAGTTAAGAAAATCCGATTCCCAGAATGTTGAGAATTGTTTATCAATGTAAAGTCTGGCGCAGCTTTAGGGGAAGAGTCGCCTCCTTTTTGTTAAAACAGTCTAAACTTTATAGGGAATTAAGGATTTTATAATTCTGTGCTAAAAATACATTTTTAATAGTTTTCCATAAGCTTTTCTGCTCTCATATGAATTAAGGACACCCTAAAAGACTAGCTTTCATGTGCATAAATATAAACTTTAAAGTTTTTGTGAAGCACCTCAAAAATCATTGAACTTTCATAAAATATGATTAGATTTTGTAAAACTTACAAATAAACGCCTCGTTCGAAATTTTCTAGGAACGTGCCTATTCAATGTAAAATGGAGCTATCGACTGACAAATTTGGAGTTTTTTTACTTAAGCTTAGCTACCCTCTCATTTTCAGCACCCAAACCATCTGCTTAGATATGCTTACTATGTCGACACTAAATGTACAAATATACACACAATTGCACAAACATTTGAAACCTTCTTATCCTGTTATAATTACAATTGGAGCGTTGTATGCCAATTAATTTAATCATTTTCACACTTGTATCATAATTACAAAAAAAATAATAATTAATTGACATGAAAATTACATGCACAGACGTGTTCGGCTAACAATTACAGCTGTTAAGTAATGTAAAAAGAATACCACCTCGAGGAAGCGCTAACGAAATGCCCGACTCTTCATCTTCAATGACTCTACAAACATCGCTGAGTTTGTTAAACAAGTCGGCTTGAGTAGCACAACCAGGAATCACATCTAGAGAAGGAAAAGGTTGAAGAGCTAATTTTTCATATTTTGCTAGAAAGTCACTCAGAGTGATAGTTGGCTCGACGATATCCTGTTTATGAAGCAATATTTGCACAATGTACCTTTTCACAGCGACCCAATCACACATCTGAAATAAAACAGCATAATAGTCTAGAACATAATACTCAGTGTAAACTATCATGTGAAACTTAAAATTTATAAATATACCAGTCAAGAAAAATTATGGTTAGAAATATCCTACAACTTTCACATTAATGCTATTTTCAGTTTTAGTCTATTATTATTTTTCGATTAAGGAGAAATGTAATATTTAGTAATTGTTCCTACTATAAAAATAAGTTCGCGTAAAATATTTGAGTTAATATTTTAATTTATTCTTATTGCGATTCAATTCGATTGCAGATTAGCCTAAACAGCTTGAACATGTATATTGGTGAACATGTTTGAATCTAATGTTGAATATTTTGTTAAAGAGTATTGCTGTGGCTGAAGTAGTTGACAAGATTAACTACTTTTTTTGCAAATTCCGAAATTTTGAAAAAAAGTTAAATTTTCTGCAACGTTGATGTAATCATAAGGTTAACTCTCATCTATCACGTGGTGCTTTCAGCATTGGTTTTATTAGTTTTTGAGATGTACGCAACTAAAGAAGTTTTCAAGAATAAAAAATTCATGTTATTAAAGTTATTGATAAATTACGATTGTTTGAATACATTTGAAATGAAATAAAATCAGTGAAAAATGGGATACGCTTAACTCAATTATTCTAATGAATCACAATCTCAATGTTTAAATTTCTTAGTGGTAAACAAATTAAAGTAAACTGTGATTGCATTTTTAGATCTAGAATAAATTAGCTAAAAAGTTAGTTGTTCTTATTACAATATTTATGTAGATCAATTTTTACTGTTATTTAATGAATAAATAAAGATAATTAATTAAAATAAATAAATAATTAATTAAATTTAAAGTATCATTTTTTAGTAGAAATAGGTTCTAACAAAATAAACAATTATTACATATTCTTAGCAAATTCTCGAATCATATATCAAGGTTTTGAAATCAGAGGTGCCGATTACAGTATGATAACAAACCATTATGTACCATATTATGGATTCCATAATGGAATGGTAAAAAAAATTATGGTAAACTTAAACATATGGTCGGTCATAATAGAAACCCATAATTTTATTGTTATTTATACAGAATTTATAGTTAGTTTCAATAAAATTGTTAAATTTATTGCAATGAATCTTACACTGATGGATCTATTATGCGCAACATAGCACACTAGCGAAAACCGAAGAGGCGCATTAGAGTCTGATAGATCAAGGGTCTCTTGCAACCTCCCTGTGGTGTGATCTGGCTAGCCAGAACATACAATCTGACTTCGGTCAAGAGTCCAGTGCGGACTTTCAACGGCGGGCCTTTAAGAAGAAATGGCAGCCGAACGGTAATGGAAATGAATAGAAGCAATAGGGAAAGGTTATCCTGAAGACGAAGGGGATACGGCACTGTGCAAACAAGGCCGGCCACTGATAATCGCATTGGTCTTTTCCATGGTCGTTCTCTCATTATCAATAAGTTCTTACATGATGCCTCACACATTCGTGGCGAGCATCTACAAGCAAGATTTAAGCTTGAGCGTGGAGTCCGACAAGGAAGTGTTCTTGGCCGTGCATATTTTAACTCCTTTTCCACTAAGAGAGGGACTCCGCAGAACCCCCAAAGGCATTGCTTTAACTCTTTCTTTGGACAAGGTTGCGTAGAACTTAAGCACATCGAGTATCCTGATGATCTCTGTATTTTCAGTCGGTGTGAGGAGCAAATACAGAGTATTTAGGTCTCGTTACAGTTCTAGAGCCACTAGTTATTAATATCTCTGTGCCAAAGACTAAGTACATGTGGGGCTGTCAAAGGCATCGGAAAGAACGTCTGAAAAAATTCTTGTTTTAGGTAAAAACATAGAGTTTGTTTCATGGTTCAAGTCCTTAGGCTCGATTGTCTGCACTGCTGGGACAGCCCTCTCAGAAGATAAATATCGGAATAAAAGTGCTGTTCGCTCGTCTGAATGGGTTTGGCAAGGCACTCTCTTACCTTCTCCTATCAGATGTTGTGGTAACCTCACTGACCTAGGCTTGCGAAGCGTGGGCAGAAACTTGTAGAGAACAGGAGGGAGCCCCACACACATTGATAATGTGGCATAATGGCATTAATACATTTTTTGAAATTCGACAATGATTATTTCAAAATAAGTAAATTATCGTTATTTGCAATTTTTGCATTACCTCGATTTTCAACTTTGCGTTTTGGCAAACTGTGCAATTTTTTAATTAAAATATTTTTTTATGTATACGCAGTATTTATATTAAGGAACCTGTTTTGTTAACTAATAATTGCACCGTTATGATTTGTCTTTTTGTTATAAATATCATAGAATTGTTTACTATTTTGATGAAATATAATTTATTCTTGCTCACATTTTATTTTCACGTACGTTTTGTAAATTATGTTCTGCTAGTCCGACTTTACTTGGTTGAAGGGTGCCTTGCTCAGGTACAGCTTTGCTAGTAAAATCCTTCAGCACTTAGGTTAGGTATACGGTTAGGGACTTTGTTAGTACTCGATTCATTCGCTTATTAAATTATGATTATTGCTACCACCAAAATTGCACGAGTTAAGGAATACACCGAGATTAGGTTATACTTAGCACGTAGCACGTGAAAATTTAGCGCCTCTCTCTTTTATTTATAGGGCTCTAGTCTTATACGACTCTTTCTACTTAGGAGGTCTGTTTTGGGTCAGCCGAATATGGCCACCCTCACCTTTCTCAATGTCCTGCCTACTTTAACTTGTATTAGGAATTAGGAGTATACTAACGAGTAGTTATTTACCAAACATGACATCGAGAATTCCACACTCAACTTGAGTACCTCGTTAGATAGGGAACTAGTACCTCAGCTGATTTCATGCCAATTCCACAATAATTGAATGGATAAATATTTATTTTACAAATTGCTTTGAACAAAAAAAATATTTTTATAAGATATTTATTAAAAGTGTTGCAAAAGTTTAGTAAGCAGCTTAAGCAAATTGTAAACAAGTACTAAAAACGGAAATTGCTTCACATTTATGTTTGCGGATAACAAAGCATGTTGTGTTCTAAAACAAACAAAAAATAATTTGTTTATTTTAAAATTTGTTTCTGAATGATTCAAAATCGTTCTGCGACCTAATGTATGGACGAAATTAAAAATATGACCATTATGGATGACTATAAAATTTCACTTTACCATATATGAGCATACCATAAAAGGCACCCCTGTTTGAAATTGGGGATAGCGATAAGAATTATTTTAGAATTCAATTAAATTTTTCAATTCCAATATATTTAAAATCTAAATTGGGGCCTGTAAAATGAATTCGTCGATTTACCAAAAGGAGAGTAACTATCATAGGCGTCTCGTACGGGTTGGCAGGCAAGCAGTGCTTGCCCAATAATTTTTTGGTAAATGAATTTCATTCTTAATTGTATGAATTTATATCTATACAAATGCACAAATCGTACATTGCTAGTTTGCGTTAAAACAACATTCAAGAATCAAACAATAATATGAATGGAATATAGGACAGAATTCATTATGATTTGCTATAAAAATAATTCAATGATTGCGGCACAGCAAGCAGATTCCTTAATGCTCAAACGATTAAATTAAGGGGCTGAAAGTAGTTTTTTTGTTTTGATTTTTTCAATGAATAGTAACAAAAGATACTTATTTACAGTTCCAAAAGTTTTGAAAGGTAAATTACTTGAATTTTATAGTTGGCTGCCTACAGGAAATAAGCAAGCTCAAGGAATAATTTTATAATCCTAAAATATATTTCAAAACTGAAAATTACTAAATTAATAGAAATTTTGAGTGGAACGCAGGACTGAAAATATTCGTTTTTTCAAAAGAAATTTCTGAATGCCATTTGCTTTTCATTTGTTTAAGGTACAAAATATACTTTATTGCTTGGATTATTGAGTACATATTTTACACATTATTAAATAATTGTTCTGTTATTTTATTTATAAAGTAATAATCTTCAAACATTTTCCTTAACATACATAAGGTTAAAATCATTAAGGAATTTAACTCTATTGCCAAGCAGTTTCTAGCTCGTAGTGGTCTTTTAAGATGAATGATTGAAAATCTAAGCATTGAGATATAGTATGAATGGAAACCATGATATGATGTGTCTCCAACAGTAATTCTATCGCCATTTACAAAGTTAATAAAAAATATTTGCTGAGTTTCTCAAGTAGAAATTCCAGGTTCAGCTCCTCAAACGTTCGTCCTGGTCGCATATCCACCAAAATTCTGTCATTTCTTTAACTCAATTTGCTACTCTCCTTCACCCTTCATTAATGGCATGGTTCTCGTCGGATTCTCCTCTTGCAAATACTTAACGAATAATTTGGAATTATGATCAATTTTACACAGAAAATGAGTGTCAAATAAGGAAAATTGAGTTATACACTCTATGTAGTAGGTTAAATAAATATAAAAGTTTAAATTTCTACCTCTTTCATACCATAGAACTAAATTACAGCTTTATAAAACAATTAATTTACAGCTGTATATATTTTAAATATACGCGCAATATAAAATATCACTGTTAACGTTAATTGATTTTAATAGAATATAATGCGGTTTGCATTAAAGTTTCTCAGCACCATTAATAAAAACTGAATAAACACCGCACATTTCAAATTAATAGTTAAATACATCACTGTAATGCATTATAATTATTAATAATAAATTCAGCAATAACTGCATTACAGGAACAAAAAATAAATGAATATTTGAGGTATTTCATCCCTTAGTACACAATTTTTATCATTAGAATTAAATACAAAATATATTACATGCAATTATTCAATAAATTCAAAAAACTATCTATTCAGTATTAGAATCTTATTTCGCAGAAATGTATGTTGCGCTGTCCCTTATGATTTCTGGTACATATTTCGCAAAACCTGAATAATGTCTAAGCAATAAGTTCTCTAGAAAAAGTACTATGAATAAAAGATTCAAAGTCATTTTCTGTTCCAATATTTTAATTGCTGATAATGCAGTGTGCCATAAAATCATTTATTACAAGTTTAATTTTGAATGCATGGTAGTGTAAAAACTCTTTGTTTTCTTTTTCATTGCTTTCAATTTAGGGTGAAATCACTTTGCTTACTTTTGTTATGAATAAGTATCCTAGCACAAACAACCAAATTCCAAATTTACATGGGATTTTGACATTTTATATTTTTCTTATTGTAGTATTAGTTATTCAAGCTTGATTTGTTTTGGGGCAGCCAGACAAGCCAATCTTCTCTTTAGGAAAATAGAAAAAAATTTATATTTTGATGGCTTGCATCTTCTTAAGAGTGCTGATGAGGCTATTGTTAAACAAGGTGATTGGTGGAAAGTAATCTCTTGCATTTGAAAAGATTCTATGTCTAACCACCTGAGATAATTAGCAATATTACAATCAATTTAATTTGAGATTAGTATGCAGAGCACAAATTGTCACAGAATGCTAGCATCAGCTGCCTTTTCCTGGTAAAAGAGTGCAAGCATAAAGGCACCTCTTCTAAAAGTGTAAATTTACATATATTTAAATTAGAATAACAATTATAGAACGTAATTTTGTTAAAACAGGTCAAAAAACAATGTGGCAAAAAATTATTCTGCTGAAAGTTGATCACTTGAATTTTGACCAAAGTAAGCCAAAATATTAATTTGAAATTTCAGTGATAATCTGATCAAAGAGAAAAGAATTGGTACATCTGTAAATGTTTTTTATATGCCTGTAAATTGGTATTGAAAGCTAACCATGTCATAAAATATTCATTATCATTAAATTCTATTAGAGTTTAGTGGTTATTGTTCTTGAATTAATTATTACAGGAATTATCATAATGTCTGTAATCAGCTAAATTTCTACATGGCAATGCTGATGGAGATTCACTGGTCAATATCAATATGTTGTTTTGTAATATCAAAATCAAAATAAAAGGCAATAATACTACAATGATTAACTTACTAGCTCTATCTTTATATAGATGAACCTTTTGTTATTTACTCCACAGTTTTGTTGCAAGTCAAATTTAGCCTTTGTTCAATGATTGAATGATAATAGAACATCTTGGATGTTAATGACAACTGATTACATTGTAGAGTCACTCAGTGCCTCTGTTTTGATTTTATTCTTTTGATTATTTTGGCACTCAGAAAATTAGAGTTACATCACAGTAACGTCATAGTTTGTGATTTGATGCCATCAATTTATATCCATTTCTTTTAAATCAATTTGTATATATTCGAGTGTAGTTATTTCAATCAATTTATTATTTGTACCCTCGAACTAAACCTAGATGTAATCAGGGTTTTCAAGTACTCAGAATGTTAAGAACTTGAACTTGAATAAGCTCACAAACTTGATAAGAAAAAATCAGAAGAGAAATCATCAAAACTCTAACTTGAACTCATTTGAATATCCATTAGAAAATACTGTAAAAATTAAATTTTTTTAATTATCAATTTTCTTACCAATCACAAAAACTATTTTTTCGCTTAGAATTATTGTAAAATAAATGTTTTTTTTACTCTAAAAAACTCGGAATTAGAAAAAAACTTGATTGAACTCAGAATTTCATTTAAAAAATTACTCAAACTCAAACTTGAAATGTAAAAACTAAAACTTGGCCAGAGTAACTCAAACTCAACTCAAAAACCCTGCATGTAAATGCTCATTTAATTTTGTGAGGGAACTCATGTGCAAGTTATAAAGATTAAGCAGGTAATAATTTACAAAACTGTAATAAATACTTGAGAGACTTGTAGTGAATGCAAAATATAATTTGTCTTACTCCAATCATGTTTGATCTTTTCTAATTTGTTTATATGCTAACCCCTTTTAGATTTCATCATGGATTTTAATTTGATATTTCTGCTTAAGATCCAGCAACAATTTGGGAGGAAACTGCACTGGGTCTGGGGCAACAAATAGCTCCTCTAAGGTGACAGCCCAAATCATGGTCACTTTAGGTTACAGCTAAGATTATGTGTAAGGAATAAGAGCTTTTAATTTGATCCTTATATTTTTTACATCCACATAATACTAACACACTACAAATATACTATACTGTTGGCAAACATGAATGCACAGCAATTATGTGCCTTTTTTAATTATTTATTTACATGAGTTGAGAAAATAGAACTCTGAGATAAATTGTTCATTTGAGCTAGAAATTAATACTTGAGACATACAAATAGCACTTTGGTGAGTAAAGATGGCTTCATTGATATGGCTTCAGCATGATGCTGTGTGAATTGGTCACTACTGGAAGTCTATTCTCTATGGATAATTTTGCTTTTTCTTAAGTGAACCACTAATGCTCTTTTTTTTGCTGGAATGTGGGTTGCTCTCTACAATGGTAGCTTTTGCAACCTTTGATATTAACTCTTGAGTTTCCCAGTACCACTTGAGTAGCCAGAGCTCCCCTGCAATTCTACATGGAGATCTGGACGTGATTCTGAGCAAATTGGAGTGTCAGTTGAACTCTCTACTGTTGAAGTGTGAAGGTGAATTGATGCCTGGAAATGTATTCTGGTCATGAAGCTTGTGTGCATACTGAAGTGGTCATCTGATTACCTGGTGATTGTGACAGGGCATAGAATTGTCACCTGTTTTCTTATCATATTTGGTTTTGTTTTTTCTCTTTGGTGTGAGCCAGCTGCGATAGTTGTTTCCTTGGGCCATGAATCAACTTCACTACCAATCAATGCATAACTTTGCCACTTATGTTATTTTTACACTGTGATTCTGTGCTCTGAAGTTGTCACTGAGCTGACGTTATTTTTACTTGTTTTTGGTCATTAATTTTTGTTGTCTCATTCTTCTAGAATTTTGGATTTATTACTGTGCCCTACACTGTGCTGTTTACTGTTACTAGCTTTTGTTTCTCTGAACTCATTTGCAGTTTTTCTCTCAAATTGTTGGAATTGTTTTTCTGCATTTTTCTCATAATGGGACTCCCCCTTAGGGTTTCCCCTGTGTGAGCACTGGCAACACAAACATTGCCCCTCACACCATTGGATTTAATTTGTAAGTTGATATATCTTCTCCTACCCATGTTAATCAGTTGCTGCCTGTGACTTTTCATCCTTTGTCTTTGGATCCCTTTCAAATTTGCCCCCTGTCACCACCATCTCCAGAGCCTCAACCCACCAAGGTTGAGCAACTTTGAGCAGCTCTTGCCAAGATAATGGATCAATTTCTTGCTTGTGAACAGCATCTTGACTCATTATGAACTGAGTTGAAACAGCAAGCCATCAAAGCCTGGCAGAGAGAGAAGTGCTTACTTGATTCCATTACCACTTTGACAATTCAAGTTGATATTTTGGCACAGCCACCACCCACATTTCCATTGCTGCAAAGCACCCCTTCTTCTGCACCCTCCTCTAGACATTCTGAATGTGTAACTCATGATGTCCTAAAAGAACCTTTGGATGCTTTCTCTGAATGCCTTTCTGATCAAGTTTCACAAATGATTATGGCACACCTTCCAAGTGCCCCTGTCATATCTACCTCCACCCCAGTGACACCACAATTTGTTACTAAAGTCACTTCATTCACAACTGGATGTTCCACTTTTACACAATCTTCTATCACTCATGTTTCTACCTTGGCCACTGTCACCACCCCAGTTCCATATGTTCTGAGTGTGACTGTTTCATCTCCCACACCAGTCAACACTTATGTTACTCTTACAGTTTTGATTCAGACTTTGCCTCTGCTACTGAGTAGTTATGCCATATCTGCAACCACCAGTTGGCTGTGTTTTACTAAGTCAATCTTGCCCACAACCACTGTTGTAAATGAAACTGCCAATTTATTTAATTGCCATTCTATACTGCCTAAGTTCACTGGAAAGATCAATGAAATCTCAGTCTTTCAAAGAATGTTTCTTCCTTTTCAAGTTAACAATGAGGCAGTACAAAGCCACTCAGGATGCTGCTGCTGCGCAGTTTCCTACTTACTTACAAGGTCTCACATAATACCAATATATGATGCTAGATTGAGATGTCAAAATGAACTATCAACTTCTAATTCATAGTTGCCTTGAAGTCAAGTTTGATCCCAAAGATGATCTCAACCTGATTATTCATAAAGCCATTAGCATTGTATACATGCTCAATAACACCACCTGTATTGAAAAGGATGCTGGAGATCTTAAAACAGGTTCCTTGGCTCAGAAACCCCCTGCTTCCTTGAGCACTGTTTCTCCCAAATTGAAGATAGAACTTGAACAAACCTGTTGCTTCCACTGTGGTCAGAAGGGCCACACCAAGTCTCAGTACCACACTGTGATTTGCCTAGTAGGTAATAGTGAGTGCTTTATTATAGATAAGCCAGCAATTGATGAGTATCCTCCTGATGTGCCTGTCAGTTCTGTTGATTTGTCAAACTAGTTAGAGCACTGCCTTCTATAAAATTTGTGCATAATATTCTGGTCATTACCTCACTGTTGCATAATAATGTAATCCCTGTGTATATAAATGGAACTCTCATAACACTACTATTGATAGCAGGGCCTCAGTGACACTTGGTGCTTCAAACTTTGTCCATCAAGGGATGAATTACTTCTGCCCACCACACCCCTGTTGGATGCTTCTGGGAATTTGATACCTCTAAAGGGTCGTGTACTGAACTTGGAATTAAGCATTCCTCAAGAATTGTTCTCCATAGATTTGATTGTTATTGACACTTGTGACCAGCTGCTGCTGTTGTAGCATCACCCAAAAGGAATAAGCTGCAAACAAGAGATCAGCATCAAATGATTAACAGTGATTAAATATAATTAGAAATATGATTGTAAAAATTTAGTTAATTATCTTATTCATTTTGTAAGATGCAACCAAGTTACAATATTGTACATTCTGAGAAAAATACTGGAGCCAATTAAGTATTATTTGACAAATTGTAACAAGTGAAATTACACTTACATAAGAACAGCCATATTGGCAGAAGATTAATTCAAAATTCAAAATCAGCAGGTACTTAAAACTTTTTAAATAAATAGCTTAGAATTTAAGAGAAATTTGATGAACAATAAATTCTTCAGAGTTTATTTTATTTTCATTCTTCATTTATCTGGTTTGATATTTAATAAAATGTTCAGCTAAGCAAGTTGTGTCGAGTAGTGGCTGGATTCCATCACGGGAGCGATTCGAAGGGTCCTTGTGCCAGTCATGAAACCGCACTTAGGTTACAGATAGGAGTTTTTTTATTCTTGCTTAGTCTGACTACTGATCAATACATGTACATTTAATAGATGCTTGAAATGGCTGGATAGCTGAACCCTAGGGATATTTATCTTTTATTAATAGTAGGAGACTTGACTATAATCAACTGAATAAATGACTTTTCATGTATTGTTATTAAATGTAGGTATAGGAAACTGCAACTTATTAATTAATTTCTAAAGCCAGTAATTTTTATGGTAATGGCTACTTTAAAATTAAATAAATGCAGTTAGTGTCAATGCCTGGTTGCTTTACTTATTCAACCCAACAAACACTTTACAAAATTGAGTTTAAGTCAGTTACACTGAGCTAATGTAAGGTACACATAACTAATTCCCATTGAGCTGAGATGGTGCAGTGGACTTGGTCAATCGTTCACAAAGGAGAGGAACTGTGGTGTGGAGATCAGCTTCGGGCAGTAGCCCACAGATGATTAATGAAGAGACGTCACACGGCTTCGTCACCTAAACAATGATGATTAGTACTCAATTAACCTAACTAGTTAAATA
>CABFPE010000240.1:1104461-1119713 GCA_900660155.1 Hofstenia miamia
AAATTCTGTGTTTCAAAGTTCCAAAAAGTCAATTCACAGACGTTCTCAGGAGCTTGCACTATAATGAAACTCTATCCATAGAATCTTGTAAATGGATTTGATTCTGTAACTGTATCAGGTTCAGCTAACACACAAATTGACAGATTTTGAGATGGAAAGAAGAATTGAAATGAGTGAATGGTTTAATGACATGATGGAAGTAGATCAAGAATGGATAAAGGATGTGTGGACTTCAAAGTAGGAACTATGACTTTATTCTTTCAGGAAAAATTCCCTAATGTACTCTATCTGTTGGCAAAAACACTATTAATTTCAATCTAAAATAAAAAATTAATTGAAATGTAAAAGTCTTGTATTTTTTGAGACACCCTGTAGGAGTTAATCAAACTGGTTTCATCAAAGATAGGAAACGCTGTCTAAATATAACCACATTGCAATGTATTTTTGATATTTCTAAATCTAATAATATTGATTTAGGCATATTGAACATTGATTTTCATAAAGCTTATGACTTAATTAATCATTTGTATCTGTTTGACAATGTAGAGAGAATGGACCAAACTATATATATCTTAGACATTATTCAAACTTTATATAGGAACAATAGATCTTTCATTCTTATTATCAGTTTCCTGTCTCCAGAAGTATTAATCAAACAGGGTGTCAGGCAAGGATTTCCAATGTCTTGTGCCTTATTCAATTTTGCAATTGAATCTTTGTTTTTACATAAAATAAGTAATTCAATTTTAATTAATGGCTTTAAATACTTGAATGGTGACATTAAATATTTGGCATTCACAAATGACATTACTTTCATTGCATGTCAGGGGGCATATTTGAAGCAGTTATTTGAATACTTGTATGAATTTGGAAAGGTGAGTGAATTAAACATCAATAAACAGAAGTCCATTTATACTGGAATTAATATTGCCAAAACCTGGGGAAACAATTGTATTACTAACAATAATGAGATCACCTTACTAGGTATTAACCTGAATATTAATGGGGAACAAAACTTTAATACAGTTAATTTCATTCCTGAAAATATACAAACTCTTAATTTTTTAACAAATAGGAAAATGTCATGATATGTAAGCAATTAATATTCTAGTTTATACAAAACAATTATACTATCTTACATGTTATCCATTAATTAAGCCTAGTAATCCCATTCAAAATAAAATAAATGAGACCCTCTGGAAAAATAGAGACCATCATAGGCCTTCAAAACTCCTGTATTGCTGCTATCAGAATGATGGTGTTCAGCTGTGTAATTTCTTCCACATGCAAGTTGTGTGGAAAAAGATCTGTTTTTTACAATTCTTAAAAATACTAGCTATTCAATTTTCTACCAATAATATAATCAAGCTGCACACAAGCATGAAATCTCCTTGAAGTAATTTGTAATCTTTCTCTTATTAGGAAAGTAAAATTGATCTGTCCACTTTTATCTATGACCCTAAACATAATGAAACTGCTAAAAGTACAGCTAAATCACAATGGTTGCAGTTCAGAATGACAACAAATAATAAAGAAGTCATCAAGATCAAATTTCCCAATTAACAAATAAATGGATCCAATGAGTCTTGCAAATTTCATCACCAAAAAACCAGACAAATACTTAGTATTCTATAATAAAGCCAATAGCACTTACCAGACTTCAACTTTTCAAATGATAAGGCCACAGCAGCCATTTTACATAATGCTGCAATCTTCTGGGAGATTGATGTAAGAAAAATAATTAAGCTCCTGAATGAAGTCCAAAAATCTAAAGTGTGCCCATACTATAAAAGTATTATGTACAAGGTTATCCTGAACAGAATCATTAACAGAGACAAATTTTCTACTCAAGACAGATTGCAACTCCAAACTACAGGTTATGTAATGCTAGTAATGAAAACTCAAAACACCTGATATTTAGCTGCAGAAATAGAATACCAGTAAAACAACCTAATTTTAACAATCTTGAAGATCTCTTGAAAAATAAAAATTTTAAATCTGTTTTTTAATATGTTGTAAAATTGAATTCCAAATAAACTTATTTCCTGTAAATAGATTTTTCTTGTCAAAAATACTGTAAATATCAATTTTATTAACCTGATACCTTTTTAGATAGTAATATGTTCAGTCATTATATTCCACATTTTATTAATGTGAATACAAGTGTGTTGACATATTCATTCTTTATCTTATTTTGTTTAACTGTTTGTTCCTTTTTATTTTTTTGGATTTCTCTGAGATAAGAAATTTGTTATTTGTTTTTTGATCTAATAATACTCCACTACCAGCTTTTGCGCAAATATTCTTACATAAATATGTAAATAGCTCTGTAAATAACTGAAGGCAAGAAAAATCAAAAAATTATATTTCACTAACCAGACATTTCACTAAATAGACATCTAATAATTGTTTAATTAAAATGACATAGATATTATAATTCTGCTACACAATTTATTAGGATTTATTTAGAAATTGAAAACAATGAATCTGCTTTAGCAAAGCAAATAAATATTAAAGGAGGAGGCATTAATTTACTGTTTAAAGGATATTTTTTGCATTTTCATATGAAAAAATTGAGAATCCCCATTGAAAGTGTTTTTTTCAACTGTGCAAGTAAAAATTTATCACAATGCTTAATTATAGTGTTAGGTAAGAACCATATATTAAGCAATTTTTAAGTTGAAGTGTTTATAAAAAGTATCTCTTGTTTAACAGAATTATAGTTTGGAGAATTTGTAGAACTAATACAACCTCATTAAATTGGTTGCTACTTTAAATCAATACCACAAATCTCAAAACAAATACCAAATATCTCAAAACAGATGCTGATTAAAAGCAGTGTATAAGGGACAGCAACTTGATTTGACATCAAATATTAAAAAGCTTTTTAAATGACTGTTGTAATACAATGAATATAGAAATGTATTTTTCCTATTTCTGATCATTTAATAAATATATTATTGTAGATTTTGTGGGTACCTATATTCTGCATGACTACATAAAGCACACTGTCAAAAAATCTGTGTCTGAATGCCATTACATAAAAGTGATATTTTACCAATTTATTTCGCTAAAGCCTTTGTTGCTCAGCAACCACAGTATCTATTTTGAGATATTTGGTATTTGTTTTGAGATATTTCATATTAGTTTTGAGAAATGTGCATCCATTTTAAGTACCAACCCATTAAATCACAGACCTTCAACAGCTAATACTCTTAGAAAGAGGGGGATCTGGAATCTGCAGATTTGTTTTTAACCATTATAATTATCTAATATATTTAAAGTGGAAGTTTTGGTTTTGCTTGGTGAATTTAATTAGAACAACATTTCATGCAATACTAATGAAGTTTTTATTCATATCTTGATCTCATTATTGGCAAAGTCTTATAAAATTTGCCAATTTCTATTCAAAAATGCACACTGACACATTTAAGAACTGTACGTTTTTCAATTATTGATACCTTTGAACAAATCTAGCATATTTGCATAACATTTCCATTTTTTGTAAGTACATATTAATTAATTGTACAATAATTTACTGAATATAAGCATAAATAGAACTACAGCAAAAGTTTTTTGAAGTTAAAAGCATCAAACAGTTTGGATTCAAATCAATAAATTCCCATAACTTACTACAAGATATGGGGGTGGTAATATTTCACAACTGTTCACTTCTATTAAGGTGTTGTCATAGCAATACTACATTTACAATAAGATTAAATTGTAATTAGATTGCAATTTTAAAAATATGCAAAGCTACAATGTCAAACAAATTATCAAAGTCTATCAAAATGTAGAACAAAATTTTGCACATTTATTTATTAAAATGTTGAAAATTATACTCAAAACAATTATTCATAAAGTATGCATCATAAACTGCAAACTGCAGTGCATTATGCATATGAAGAACTATTTTACATAAAATATTTTTGCATTATTTCACTTTGTCAGCTAGTGAAATATCTAGTTAGTGAAATGTCTGGTTAGTAATACATCCAATTAGTGAAATATCCAATTATTGAAATGTCCTGTAAGTGAAATATTCATTTATTGAAATGCTATAGACCATATGAATGAATATATCCGAAATAGGTTGAAGAATTCAGCAGGGGTCAAACCTACAATTTCCCACATTAAATAGATCCTTGCAACAAAGAAAATTCTTAAGAAATACAGTTTAACAAAAATTCTATTTATAAAATGAGGAAATTGTAATGCATTATTTATTTAATTGATTTAGATTAGTTGAAACTGCCATAAACAAAATGTAATCTAATTGATTCAGTTATTATTAAACTTGTTTTATTCACTTACAGTCAATTCCAAAATAGCAATTATTTATGCTTTCAACAAAAACTAAACAGAATTCAATTTATGAAAAATTAAAGCCTTTGTGAAAGTTTTCTTTGAAGAAAAATATATTATAACCTCTATAACATTATTTATTAAATTAAAAATTTTACAGTTAATTATCAATGGACACAATCCTATGATGTTTTCCATTGTTATCCTTATGATTAAATTCACTTGTTTATATTTTAGTAAATTGATAATCTATTTTCACTATAATATTTTTAGAAAACATTATCAAGCTATTTTAACCCTATTCTTCACAAGGGGAAACTTACCCCTATCCCCATATGAATTTTTATTAATATTTTTTTTTTCAAATCAAGTTTGAATTGTTGGCTTAACTTTTCATCACAATAGATTTAGTTTATTGCATTCTGTGGAAATTTAAGTTTTAAAGTGTTTTTTAGAAAGGAATTATGACTACTTTGTCAATGGTGAGTTATTACCATACCCTATAATTTGTGTTTTGAAACCAAAAATATTAAAAGTTGCCAAAAACAGTAACCAATTTGACATAAGATACATCTAAGCATTTTTGCCAATTTTTTTGCAAAATTTTTTGATAAAAATTTTTTTTTGGAATTTTTTCAAACTTTTTATCCCATTTTTATTTGTGCCAAACTTCATGACAAAAGCATTCATATATCAAAAATAAACCTGAGGTATTTTTGCCTTCTTGTGACACCAACATATATAAAAAAGGTTGTTAAGATTAGGGTTAAATAACTTTTTTCAGATTTTCAAATGCTTGCTTTTCAAACCTTTTGATCAGAATCAATTTGGGTAAAAGAATGTGTCATTTTTGGTTAAAGCAATGGCTCTTCCTCTCACTCAGTGAACCATAACTAAAACAATATTTTTCATTATTTCATAGACCTATGCCCCATACCCAAGCTACAAAATGACGTTTCTTATATAAATTTAATACATTAAATGAAAAAATTACGTCATTAATTGATAGTTGAAATTATTAATTGACGATGTTATTGAATACGGCAATATAATTATGTGTCCGTCAAAGTATTTGAAAAGCAAAAACTAAATGCCTAAAATTTTTGTTCTTATTGACTATCAAATACCTTAAATATTATATTAATAACTTATTTTAATTACAAATCTAAGAGATACAACGCTATAAGTATAGTAGTCTTTTAGTTAACAATTCATAAATATTGCAAGTGCGGTGAATTTGTGAAGGTGATTAGGGTAAGAAGTGCAAAATATTATCAATTAAAAATTTATGTTGTCTTATCTTATGCAAATTATTGTTAATTGCGTAGAAATTTAATTGTTTTTTTGTTTCTAACACTGATTTTCAAACACTGGTATGAACCTAAAAACTACCACTTATGAGTAGGTATTTCTATTTTAATTTATTGTTAATTATTTAAAAAAATTGCTAAGTGTATGGCTATAGCTACAAGTTAAAGATCAAGCGAACTTATTGCAAATATAGCACGCGATATATATTTATGCACGATAGCTTATAAGACCACGAAATGATTTAAAATAATTACTTATAGCTATAAATTCCAAATAGAAGTATGTTTATGTACATCTATATTTTAGTTCAAATCAAGTCTTTATCTTAAGTTTCTTCTTATGTATTTTATTGCATTTCTCAATGTTTTTACCCTATATTATTTATTTTGTCCAAATGTTACGTGTGCTCTGTGTCGCTATTCTACAAATTCGTCTTATTTTATATTTTATTTGCATGGTTTAGATGATTAAATTATAGTATTATCTACTAAATAGTATATTTGTTGTGCCATATTTTAGTCCAAAACCGAATTAATTTTTAAATATAATCGTTGTGATCGATTCAACCAAAAATTGTGCTGTAAATCTAAAACATGGCACATTTCCATAAAAATAGATGCGGTTTTTGAAACAGCAAAATCTATGAAAATATCCGAATACTAATTATTAAAAATGTTATGTAGCTCTTGAACTTCACCAGTTTTGCCTGATATAACAGCAGCGTTTTCAAATGAGAATCCAACATTCAACTGGCTTCAATTGTAAAGCTGAAATCAGTTTGAATAATTTATTTGCAATGACAGTAGAGAGATAGTTTGTTTCGAATTATACTAGCGGTTTGTTCATGCAGGTTATTTTAATGAAGGCGCACATTGACACTTTTCTCCATATTTATCTATTGCACATTCTATAGCTGTATCTAGCCAATAATTTGGATTTTCACGCTGTTTATTTTTGTGCAGAGTTTGAAGAATATTTCCAGAGAATTTTATCAATTCTAAAGAAATGTCTGCTATTATTTTTCTCAATATGTTTATGATTTCCTCACAACAATGGATCTCGCTTGACTTAAAAGTAAGAATATCAAAGATCACTTTTAGGATTTATGTGTTATTTGTTGATTACATTGCCGCGGTGACCGAACTAATTTTGTATAATATTAACTGACATGGAGATAGAGATAAATTTATTATTTTAAATCTATTACTACTGTTTCAACAGACTAGTACTTATAACGCAAGGTTGTTGAGGCAAGTTTTGAGTTACTTTCTAGAATAATAATCTGAGTTTGATCGTTTTTTTAAATTCAGTGTTCTTAGGCCCAAAATAATGTATTTTATAGAAATATTGAGCTTTGGATGAAATGAAGGAGAAAATGTCATTAGAAACCAAAAGGATTGGCAAATTCCTGGTTTTTATATGAAGATGGAGGAAAAGTACGTGTAATGAGTAAATCCAAAAAACGGGTATTTTGCAAAATATCCATTTTAGTTCAGAAGGAAGAACTTAGATACCAAATATTTGAGACAAAACAAAACAGAATAAATTAAAAACTGGTAGCTCCGACTAACAATTGAATACTTGAGCTAAGATAGATCAATAATTGACATGAGAATGGGATTGACTTTACTTCAGATAACTCATCCAAACAACTTTTCTAATCCAGTTTTTTACGAGGGATAATCTGACATCATTAAAATTGTGAAAAGAATTAATTTTTGGGTCGTTATATGTCTTTATTGCAGATCAGTGGACTCTAATATATAAACATATTGTTCCTATGCAAATCTCTATATGATGTCATATGAAGCCTATACCTAAAAACTAAATTTTTCAATATTTTGTAGACTAAAGCTATAACCCATGTCACAACTTGACGTTTCATAAACCTAAACTCTAAAACTTAAAACCTAAATCTTTCAATATCTTATAGACCTATGCCATAACCCAAGTTACAACTTGACGTTTCGTAAACCTAAACCCTAGAACCTAAACCTAAAACCCAAATTTTTATTACTTTATAGACCTAACCCTAAACCTAAAAAATTATGAATTTTTAACATTTGATGAAGTAACCCTTTAGCATGTGATTTGATGTCATTTTGGCTTTAAGAAATCAGAGTCTGTTGATCCATAGTAATTTATGATATAGCCCTTTGTTTATTTTAGATATATATGTAGTTTTATGTAAATTATATATTTTTATTAAAATTATTATATATACTTACCAAAGTATAATGTATATTTTTTACAGAAAATTGAATACTGTACATATTCTTTTCACGATGTCTTTTTATGAAATCTAATTGATTCTGCTTTGAATCTCTTTCTGTTCTAGGGGAAAAGTGAGTGTTTTTTCCAATAAACCACGAAATTTTTGCAATATAATTCATAAAAAGTAAGAAGTATAAAGAAATATAAAATTACTCGGCACTTTGAACAACATAAACTAATTAAACTTATTTGTGCTGTTAGATTTTCTTGGTTTCAAGTTAAGTTTTCTGGTCTCCACTATAAGATTTCCCAAAAAAACTGATTTGACTGTACTTGATAAATTAATGAATTCAAAAATCCTTCAATTGATTGTAGATTAGTAATATGTGGATATAGCTTTTTTAATGCCTCAACCGCCCATCAAATTACTTTCTTTATCTTGCACAAATATATTTAGTACGCTATTAAGCGATTAAAAATTTTACACTTTGCAATACTTTTTTTTCAAGATTGTATTGAAAGGTTTTCCGCAAAATTTTTTTTTCAAAAACTGAAAAATGGTAGCAAAATGTACCTTTTAGTTCATTTTTAGTATCGTTTAATAACTTGTTGGCCTGTTAATCTCAACGTCTTCCAGAACAGTGAAATCGTAAATCACTACAAAGGGAAACCAATGCTGTACATCCTAGCCGAGTATTGGTGGACTTTTACTCAAAAGACAAATTTTCAAATCATGCAAGGAAATCAATTTGTAAATATTTCTGATTTGCGTTTTTGTTCCACTAACTTTTGTTTCATTTATAAGTCATCATGGAATTCACTTTTACTCTTGTCCTTCAATTTTCTTAAAGTTTTTCTTTGACCTATGATGAAATGGTTGACATCAAGTTTTTAGTTTTTCATGAATCATGATCTTTATTATACTTTTTTTATTGAAAAAATTGCAACGAAATAAACCATAGCTTTTTTAGCTTTTTTGATGTCACATAATGGAATTACAATTGGCATATATGAGCCAAACATCCATCTGCGGTGTTCCTGATCGCTCTTTTCACATCCAAGTCCATATCAACATCATTCCAATCTATAAACTAACTTCATATTCGGTTCAGCACAAAAATTGATTTAAAATAATTGTTCAGAAAAAGTCAGCTATCTACTCACAAACATCTTATTTTCAGTATCAGAATACAATGTTTTCGAGGAATGGAAATTTGTAATTGATTGTTTGGAAAGAACGGAGACGTAGTTATGTCGCCAAAATTGAAATTGCACAATGATATCGAAAAACTTACTGATTTTGAATAAGTTTATGCCACCTCATGAACATTGGAGTGTTCATCTTTGGTTTGACCATCATACTTTATTATAATTGTTTTGGATTTATAAACACTATGTCTACCATTGCTATTACTATAAGCAATTAACTAAATAATTGCGCAAATGTTAGTTACGGCCTCTAATGAGATTGGCATTTATCGCTTCACTTAATGATTTCAATGCTCAAACTGATTGTTTTAGACGTACTGCGCCGATTGTTATAATTGAAAATCATGATTATAAATTTTTTTCCTTTATTATTAATTTATTTATTAATTATTGTGTTTAATTTTATTGGAAACTTGTTTAGAATTCATTGAATGATTTGAAAAAATGGTGAAAACAATAGAAAATGATAATGAATTTCAAGAAGCATTGACACAGGCTGGTGACAAGTTAGTTGTTGTCGATTTTTTCGCAACTTGGTGTGGCCCTTGTGTTAAAATAGCACCTTTCTTTGGCGGACTACAAAACAAATATCCAAATGCAGTTTTTATTAAGGTTGATGTTGATAAGAATCCTAATATTGCTAGCAATCATGGTGTAAGTGCAATGCCAACGTTCATATTCTTTAGCAATGGAAAGAAAATCGATAGTTTTAGTGGGGGAGATCCCAATAAATTAACTGTTTATATCAATAAACATTATAAAGAAGATATAGAAACACTAAATGCCCCCTCGGGAATGGTGTTTCTAAATAATTATATCAATAAAACAGAATCAGAGTGTTTGAACGAATCCAAATCACATCCATGGCAAAATGTGCTGAATAATTCTGATAGCTGTTTGCAAAGTGATTGTGATGAGCAGTTGATAATTAGGCTTGGATTCACTGCACCTTTAAAATTGCATTCTCTTTTAATTCAACCAACATCGTCAATCGATGCTTGTCCGAAAACCTTGAAGTTCTATACTAATTTACAATCTGAAGATTTCGATAGCTTAGAGAGAATGAAACCAATTCAAGAAGTTGTGTTGAATGAAAAAGATGTAAGCGAAGGGAAACTAGTCGATTTTTTGTATGTCAAATTCCAAAATGTTTCTAGCTTAACTATTTTTATTTTTGACAACATTGGTGAAGTTGATGTTACTTCTTTTAAATATTTCGCTCTATATGGTTTGCCGTGCAATGCCACTAATATGAGCGACTTTAAACGAGTAGCTGGCAAAGCAGGTGAAGCGCATTAAATGTATTTCCTTGATTTATAATATATATATTTCAGTGTCTTTTTTACATCAAGTTAAAAAATATCTTTATATTTTTTTGTTTCACTACATTTACATGGGCTTGTATTTCCTACATTTTATTTTCTATATAGGCTTGTTGGAATGTTGCATTTACATATGCCGATGTAGACATTAGGAATAGATTAACATTTTTTGCTTTACTATAGACTTTATATTTATTAACTTAGTATTTGACAAGTGAGAGACATCCTCTGTGGGGCCTTTCCTTGAGGAGCTAATGGTTTGCGTTTTTTCTTGATGGAAAATCTGTTTTCCGATAGCTGAAATACTTTTGCCTTCAATGGTATTTAAAATATTAAAATTTAATGTTGCTTGGGCTCATTATAATTTAAGTATATTTTTACAGACATAATTTGTAATAATGCGAAATATTATTGTCTTTCTAATTCAAATGGAATTTTAGTTTAAATTTCCAATTTTCAAAGAATTGTATCAACAATTAGTCTCAATAAATATAGCTGTTAGTTAATCCATATTCTTTAAAAGATACTGTTTAGATACTGATCAAATGTGTCTTCTAACAAATTATTTTTCCACAATGTTGAGAATGAAAATTTACTATAAAATACATATGTTGAATGAAGCATTTCCATTTGTGCTCTATTTTTGTAAATATTTATTAGTGTCTAATCAATTCTTAAAAAACACCTTTTTGCTAGTTATAAACTAAAATTTTTGTAAAAAATTTTGCTTATGGCGGTTCTGTTTACACAAGTTCTATTTTTGAAATTTACAAAAGAGCTTAACCATATCTAATTATGCTTTGCTCAATTATAAAAGTGCACTTGGGATTGTGCTGATGTTATAGAAACCCATGTATAAGCATGCTTGTTATGGATCAAAGATTCTGAACGTGTAATCCACACTTTTAGTGGAGGCAACGCTGTAATTCCCGTCACATTCCACAGTATTTAATACTAAGCATTTTATTAACTTAAATAAAAACGTGCATATAAATATATTGGATTTACAAAGTACTCGGGAAAATACTTTGCAAAATATTCTCTCTACATTGCGAAGATTTTGCAACAATAACTAATGTTCTAAGTCAGGTCTCAAAGCACCCGTATTGTTTGATCACATTTGATCACATTTTAGTTTTATTAAATGGTAAACATCTATTTAACTTAGTATGGCTTGGTACAAGTGCTTTGTTTTACCGTTTCCCTTTACTACAAATGTTATATGTGTCATGGGCGGGCAGGAAACTATAAAGATTATTGCCTGAGATAACTGTCTATAATCTCTGGATCCTACATATGCAACATTATTAGCAAATGTTTTGCTGATTTATGATTGCCTTTCAACTAATGTGATGTTTTAGATAATAATTTATTAAAATATGAAAATGCGGTTTGTACATTTAATTGAGCTATAGACAGTTTAGGTTAATTGCAGAGTAGTGTTACAGTTGGTATTTTTATCACGGACATCCTAAATATTGTCCAGATGTTATTATATTTGCAAGACTGGGATTAATTTCAAAATAATATATAATTAGAATCATTTTCTGTTCTTTTTCAATATATTAATACCTAGAATTGATGTTTGCATTGAAATACAGTATAAACAAAAATGTGAGAATATTACTTTTATCTGATCCCTTCCTCTATGGACATCAGGATTAAACCGACTTAAATCAGGTCACGTTTGATATTAAAGCAGTTCAGCTCTGTAGTGCAGGTGAAATCATCACTTTTAGTAAATGAGTACATTAAATTTGATTTATTGTAACAAACTGGGAAATTTAAAGAAAATTTATTAAATCAAAATTGTTCTTAAAAAATCAACAGTAGATAGTGCTGTGAGTGTAAAAAATAATAATTTAAGTATAAAACATTATTATATTGCCTTTAGACCAGATGGGGATATTGAGTTATTTCGTAATCAGGGCTGTGCAGTCACAACAAGAAGTAGTACAAGCAGATCAAATTTCCAGTTAGATGCAAAACCTAAAGAGCCACAGAATCATGCCTTGACATTTTTTGGAAAGAATAAGCCTTGTGACGAAATGTGGAAGCACTTGCACAAGATACAAGGGAAAAACTTAGTATAATTGATATTAATCCCTTAAGTGCTCATATACAGCTATCCCTCAAGATATGCGATTAATTAATCCTTCAATACTACTGCAGATCTAGAAATTGCATAACTTGAATATAATAAAAAATGGGAGAAAAATCAATTATGCCAAGACTTTTATCATGTTGATAAAAAAAATATATTATTATATAAATAGTACTTTAAACTTGATATGCACTATTACTATAAAGGTAATTATATACAAACCAATTTAAAACTTATTCGTTTCCAGTAAACAATTTATCACGTGTAAATGATTCCGCCGCATTCAGTCGGTCCCTCCGAGTGCACTTTAATTCGTTCTCTCGGTAGTGAGGATTTCATAACGGGAGAACGGAGCCGCATTACATCTGGAAAGTTACTCGCACCATTCAGCAATCTTTCTAAAGAGGAGTTACTTACCATTCATAAGCTGCTTTACGAACTACAGGAAGATACTGCTATACAGTGGAATCAAAAAATTCAAGGCAACCCTACAGTATCAAACAGTGAAAAGCAGACAGTGGATTGTGAATCACATTTGAAGACCCCCACACTCAAAGAACGACAGCCAAAAAAACTCAGAAATGATGCCGACATTTTATTCATTGGTACTCCCATGTTCAAATACTTACGAGCTCCTGGTCTGATCAGAAAACGAACAGTTGCTGTACATTCTTACCGAGGTGGCACCATTGATGTGATTACCGATTTAGTCAAGAAGTACCAATGCACTGCAAACGTAAAGGACATAGTCATTACAGTCGGTAGGAATGATATTATGAAGAATAGAACTGAGTATACTTCAATGTTTAAAAATCTAGTAAATGCTGTCCTTGCTTCTTTTCCGTCTGCTAAGCTCTACTTAGGAAAAGTGGCACCATTCCCGCATTGCAATCGATTAACCAAGAAGGCCATGGAACTAAATCTCCTTATTCAACAAAATTCAAAAAACTTCGTGGATGAAATTTTTCACTGTTATAATTCTTTTTATTTGGGTAAACAGATTATGGAAAAATATTTCGCAGGCTACGGAAATCTTGCACGCTGTATCAAAGCCTCTTTTGATCAACACCGCAAACCGCATTCCAACCGTGTTTCCAATCAAAGAAATCACGGTATGATGCTCAACAACACCCCGCCACGTTGCCGATTATCACTCCGAGTTTCCACCGCAATAATCACAGAAGATACCTCAAAGCCGCCGCAATTTACCACAGCAGAAATATCAAAGCTAAGAAACTTTTTACTTTATATTTAAATATGTGTAATTTTACGACTCTCAGGCTACGGATATACCTATATATATGCATATGTAATTTGTGCTGTCTAAAATTTGAAAATACCTTGAGTATACAAACTTTCCTCTTTCTCCTTTTAGTTCCTCAAGGAATCGAATGTAACTCAGGCCCTGATTATAATTATGAAAAATTTATCTTAAAACTTAATAATAATACTAAAAGCACAAATTATGTACATGTAAACTTTCAGAATTTAGCCAATAAGCATTATTAGTTTATTCAATTTATGCAAGAATTCAAGCACGAAACAATAAATAGGCATAACAAAATCTTGGCTAACGGCCAATGATTCCAACAACATGTGGACATTTAATAATAAAATATACAGACTTTTTCGCAAAGATAGAGCACCTAATAATTTATTATGCAAAACTAAAGGTGGCGGTGTTCTTTTTCTTATTCCAGAAATTTACCGACCTAAATTAAGAAATGACTTTTCATCAATTGATTCAAAATTTGAAAGCTTATGGATCGAAATAAACAATCCAAGTAAAGATTCTACTTTAAAAAAACAATTAATTAATGTGTCTTACTGCCCCTCAAAAAACTACCTCAATGAATTTTTTAATCAAATCGAGGCCGAGCTATCATCTGCGTGTTCTGAAAACAAAGATGTCATATTAATGGGCGATTGGAATTTAAATTACTTCAATTATCGCGAAAAAGAAAACCTAGATCTTTTATTAAACACTTTTAATTTATTTTCGTTGAACACAGTCCTACTTACAAGAAATGTATCCACTTCTAGCACGCTTATTGATCATATCATTACTACAGATAATAAAGATAACTAGTTTTTACTGTGGAGAATTCCCATTTTCTGATCATTGCATTATTGCAATAAGTAGTAATTATATATAGGGTTGTGTATATACGGGTTTCTCAAAATGATCAGTTAATAACTTTTTACACTTTTCTATTGATTTTGTTAAGAAAAAAGGTGTTTTTTAGAAATTTTGGATTTTACGGCCATGGGTCAAAAAAACTACAACCATACCTGTATAAATAATTATTCAATTATACCCCCCTTTTTAACTATGTACCAATGTTTTTTTTGATCAATAAAAATCTTTAAATATTGTGAATCAATCTCTGTTTCACGTCAGATCGACAGGTACAGGTCTCATTAAAAATTTTAGCATTACATTAAAGAAAAAAGAAAATAATTTTCCATAATTATTTTTCCTTAAAATGTTAAAGTTGTTCTATTTGATATTGTATTTACAGATATGTCTTGTTCGTACATAATCAATGCATAGAATTTAAATGGATCTCCAGGAGCACCTTGTAAAGTATATCGAAATCTAATTTCATTGATAGCATTTCGAGATGTATCTTTTTGTTTAGATAAATCAAATACAATTATTCAATATTTCTCCTTAAAATCAGAAGGCTTGATAAATGTACCTGTTGAAAAGTCATTAACACCATCATTATATCGTACAAATTCTGTATATAGCCTTGGAAATTCACTAGTTGGATGAGTCTCTGC